>PVKA01022513.1:0-36994 GCA_004027165.1 Ctenomys sociabilis | reverse complement strand
TTTTTTTTTTTTTTTTTTTTTTTTTTTTTTTAATTTTGAGTTTCCCTTTATTAGTTATAAGAGTTAAGGGCTTTCAATCCCTGGTTCTGCCAAAAATAAAAAAAAAAAAGGAGTTAAGAGCAAAGGGCAGATGACACATTTCCAAATAAATGCTGTTTTGGAATCATCTCTATTTAGAAAAGTTGGTTTTGTAGTGCTCACAAATGAGCTGGAGTCAATTTTTGGACTCTCACAAACTCAGTGGGGAGATGTGCACTTTAGCTCACAATTTCAGTCTGTGCTTGGCTAGCCCCACAGCAGAGACAGGGTGGCAGGTGGGGATGGAGGAGGGAAAGGAGCTCAGCCCATGGCACCCAGGAAATAGGGAGGGAGAGAAGGAGCTGGAAGCCGGAAGACTTTCATCAGCAGGTTTAAACTTTTCACTTTGACTAACTCTATGATACAAATAAAGGACCATTTTGTATTTATTTATACAAAATAGTTAGGATAAATATACAGCTACTATCTCTTAACTTAGTGAGAAGAAAGATTTGTACTATACTGTTTGGACAGGATATCATGTCTGCATTGTGTGCTGTGAATGACCACTATGAAGACAACAATAGGTAATGTATTAATTGTTGAAACTGTCCTACTAACCTGTTTTGAAACTCTCTAATTGTGATTTGTCTTTCAATAAAATTAATAAAGAAAGATTTTGAGAGGTATTCAAAATCTTTGAAAGTGTGATACACTTTTTTGTCTTCAAAATAGTTGCTCAGAGAGTCGGGCGTGGTGGCGCAGGCCTGTAATCCCAGCACTTGGGAGGCTGAGGCAGGAGGATTGTTGTGAGTTCGAGACCAGCCTGAGCTACAAAGTGAGCTTAAGGCCAGCCTGAACTGTATAGTGAGACCCTGTCTCAAAAAGACAAAAAAAAATAGTTGCTCAGATTACAGATGCTAGCATATATTTTAAAAGGATGCTCATGGGGAATGGAATGTGTATGACTTATTAACAAATCTAGAAATCCGTGTCCTTATTTAACTACAGTAATTTCATGTTTGAAGAAAATTTACGAGAACAGTACAGAAAAACTTCTATGTAATCTTTACACAAAGTTACCAACTTTTAATATTTTTAGCAGTCATTTCTTAGCTTTTTTTGTCTTTATTTTTTCTCTTAATCTATTTACACAGCAGGTTGGGGACAACATGCTCCTTTATTCTTAAACTTTCACAAATGTTTTATAAAATCAAGAGTAAGTTGTCATAGAGCTGCTAAGCTTATTATTAAAATCAGGATATTCAATATTAGCTATAATACTTGCATACAATTTAAACTGCTAATTCAATTTCATTAATTTTCCCTGTACTATCTTTCAACAAATAGTTTTTTTTCAGTACTGAAGGATTTAATCCAGAGGTGCTCTACTACTAAACAATATCTGCAGCTTTTTTGTACTATTTTGAGACAGTCTTGGTAAGTTGTCCAGTCACATCCCAAACTTTAGATCCTTCTGCCTTGGTTTCCCTCAGTGCTCAGCTTATACGAGTAGCCACCACACCTGTATTCTGAAACATCTTTTAAAATAGAACCCTGATCAGCATAATGTAATTTTTATTTGTTCATGTTCTTTAGATCTTAATCTGAGACAGCTGCTCTGCCTTTATTTGTCTTTTGTAACACTGACATTTAGAAACAGACAGGCAGCTTCTGTTTGGGTGTTTTCTTGGTTATGTGTACATGCCATATATCATGGCTATAAGCACAGCTGTAAAAGGGCTTGAGAAAGCAATTCAGCCCAGAGAGAAGATCTAAAATTGGAGCAGAGGAAGTGTCCAAGGTGCCTTGAAATGTCATGACAATATAACAATGCAGGTACCAGTGAGAAAGTCCATATTTGAAGTGCAAACTCTCTCAGCAAAAAATGGGAGGTTTCAATCCATTCCTTTTTCCTCCAGAAGTGTCATTGTCTCTTTTCCTAGACAAACTGATATCCTCCTCTTACCATCTTTTGACAGGAATTAAATGAACTACTATCTTCATAAATCTCATTTCTCAAAACACACCTCTCAAGAGTCTTGAAATATGAGCATCTATGGTGCGGCCAGCTGCTATCTTACTTACAGATAGTGCCTTCTTTTCATCTCCTGTGAAAATGTGTGGGACAGAGGCTGGAATTATTCTCATGCATCACTTATTTATTTGTTTGTTTAGCTCAAATCACTCTGCTCTCTAGTATTGGTAGTTATCAGTATGAGGTATTACAGGTCACTAGATAACACAGTGAAATGCTGATAGCCTGATAAATTGAATTGTTTCAACAAAATTTTGGTCAGGAGCTCTGAAATGTCTAGCGGTGCATTAGGCATGAAAGGATTCAAATTTAACTAAGAGGTATGGTTTTTTGTCTTCCACATTTATGGTTAAAGGTAGGGGAGATATCTCAGTGGCATAAGTGACTGCCTTGTAAGTGCAAGGTCTTCAGTTTGTTCCCTCATACCAAAGGGAGGGGGGAGGAGTTTAAGACTAAGTGCAGAAAATAAAACTCCTTAAGCCCATAATTATTTCTTATATGATGTGCTACGTGGTGCAACATGCTGCCAAAATACAGGAAATGACTTGCAATAGAGTTCTCAGGGCCAGAAAGTTTTCATAGGAGAAAATTTCTTGGGACTAGGAACATGAGTGACAAAGGGAAGGCCAGGAAGAGAGTGTGTCAGATAGAAGAAACCATATGTACAAATCCTAAGAAAAAAATGAGATGGGAAAACCAGAGGAGCTGAAAAACCTGTGTTGTATGAGTCAGCTGTTGCTCTGAATATGCTGGATAACAAATCATTTCAAATTTCAGTGGTCCTCATCCTCAGTCTTTATTGTTACACCCATGATCTTGCTTTATTTTTTCTAGGAATAGATCTCATGGATTCATGCTTGCCCAGCAAGCACTGTGTCACTGAACTATATCACCAACCCATGAGCTTGCTAATCTATTGTTTGGCTAACCTACCATGAGCACAAAAAGATGTTGACTGGCAAACTGTCATTCTTCTGGATCTGGACTGAAGATGGGTATTCAATCCAGGTGTTCTTCAGAATGCTTAACTAGTGGGACCTGGTGAATTCACCAAGCAGCTATAAGCAGCAGTTACCTAGACATGTTCTTCTAACATATCACTGGAGCAAAACATCATTTAATTCACAGAAGTAAAGCTTAAAAAGTTCCTCTTCATGACACAAGCACTAATATTTGTGATCAAGTCCCAAGGTCCAAGAGTGGAGAGGGGGAATATACTCTTCCCTCACTGGAGAGGAGTAGGTGAATAGTTGTTTAGTATAAACCAAAACTGTTGTCTTAGTCATTTTTATTTCTTTCCTGGGACAAAAACTCCAATGGCTGCAACTTAAAAGAAGAGAGATTTATTTTGGCTCACATTTCAGTCCACAGTTGGCTGGCTCCAAAGAAGCAGCAGCACAGTAAAGGACCGTGCCAGAGGAAAAGCTGCTGATGTCATCGCAGCTGGGAAACGAAGAGGGGAGAGGGAAGGGAGGAGCCAGGGAGGAAGGTATGCCCTTGTTGGCCAGTCCCCTATTACTTGCGTCTTCTGACTAGGTCCTCCCTCCTAACATTGGTTGCATTTAGCTAGCAACTCTGTGATTCAATCACCTTTCAAAAGCCTGCCTACAAGCACCTGAGGATCTTGGGGGGACATCTTAATCTAAATCCCAACAAACCATTGTCTATGGTGTAGCAAGAGAGAGTGGACAAGTCTGAAGACCAGAAACTGTAAGAAGGAGCCTGTGAGGACAAACTGACTATTTGGCTCATCTAGATAAACTAAGAGCATATATAAGCTAGTAAGATGTCCTAGACTACATTATTTTTTTCACTTATCCATCTTCATAGGTTAAGATAGAAACCAGGACTAGTGAAAGGCTCAAGACTGAAATGTAATGGATGATGAGAAATGAAACAGATAATTCTGACTTTATTTTATTGGTTGTTTATAGTTATTGTTTTGTTTTACAAAACTCTTGTCTTACTATTATAAGGTCCTGGCCCTTACAATTGTGCCTTATATAGAATGTTAGTAGTTCATAGTCTGATCCTTGGATGGCATGTTTCAGAATCCACTGGGATGCTCGTTAAAAGAATATCCTAAAGCAAATACATGGACCAGCAATGAAGAGTGTGCCAGCTTTCTGTCACTGTGATTAAATAACTGGGAGAAACAACTTAGGAAGAAAGTTTGACTTGGGCTCATGGTTTTAGGGAATGAAGAGTTGGTTCTGTTGCTTTGAGCCTGTGGTCCAGAGGTTCTTCACAGTGGTAGTAGATGGGAGAGGAAGCTGCTCATTTAAGGTCAGATGGAAAGCAAACAGAAAGAAACATGAAGCCCCTGAGATCTCGATCTTCCTTTCAATGGAGTGTCAGTAATGATTTAACCTCACCACTTCCGGTTACACTAGAGTAGGAAGCATCCCTTTAACACATGGATATTTAGGGGATATTTATCCAGACTAAACATTGCAGTAATTTAATTACACAGATACACAGATGACTCTTCTACACATTAAAGTCTCAGAGTCACTATTATAGGATATCTAAGGATAGAATGCAACTCAGGAAAATAGACAGCTGCAGTTATGAGGTCAAGGCCTTACCCTTTTAAGCTTCTATAGTCAAGAAAGTAGAGCAGGTAAGGGTCTATTATTTCTCACTTGCTACAACTATGAAGCTTGTATTCTTCTAGGATGAAAGTTACATAGGCTCTGTGTACATAAATACTGCAGTGAGGGGTAGGATGAAGTGCTAGATCATTAAAAAAAAATCTCCAAAGAAGTTATACTGAATCAACCAAATGCATTAGAGTCAGATAGCATAGCGTGGAAAATGAGGAAATTGAAATTGAAATTAAAGATACACACAGTGCCGGGCGTGGTGGCGCAAGCCTGTAATCCCAGCACTTGGGAGGCTGAGGCAGGAGAATTGTTGTGAGTTCGAGCCCAGCCTGAGCTACAAAGTGAGCTTAGGGCCAGCCTGAACTGCATAGTGAGACCCTGTCTCAAAAAGACAAAAAAAAAAAAAAAAAAAAAAAAGATACACACAGAGAGAAGTTGATTTGAGGTAAAGAACACTGTGGCATTCAGCAGGGTAAGGGTCAAAGAGGTAGGCTCTGGAGTCCAGAGTGCAGTGTAAACACTACTCTGCTGCATATTAGCAGTGTGTCCATGGGGTAGTCACTTACTTCTTTCTAAGGCAATTATTTTTTCATTCCTGAAAGAGGGTGCTTAAATGTATCTTATGGTAGATTTTTAATGTAACAGTTCCTAAGAAATTTCACTTCCTACTTTCTCTGTTTTCTTACACTGACCCAAGCTGATTTCTTGGTTAAGATACTTAATGTATGATACAGGCAAAAGCCTGCTCAACCCTTTACAATGGGGCTTTCTTTTGGGGATTCCAACCCAAGGTCATGGAGAAGCCTGCCAAGAAGCAGCCCAAGTCAAAAGCCATGTGGAGAAAGAGGTGTACCCCTGCCAGTCTTCCCAGATGAGAGGAGTGTTGCACCTGACCAGCTCATCTACTGAGGGTATGCAGCCCACCCACAGAATTATGGAAGTAAATGAATCCTTGTTGATTTAAATTACTAAATGTTGAGTTATTTTTAATGCAACAGATAACTGGACCACACCTTGTAAGTTGCATGTACGGTATCTGATTTCTGATGGGATATGCATTTATTCATGGGAGGAGTAAATAAATATATGTTTTTAACTTGGAGCAGGCACGTAATAAAAAAAAGCAGTGTAAAATATACATTGCATATGTGTGTCTATAATTTGCATTTAGTCTTTTCTCTTCTTTTTTTTTAATTTGACAATATATCTCCTGGGGATTCTTCCTTGTCAGCATAAAGAACTCTACCTCATTCTTTGTAATTATCTAGTATTCTATTAAATGGATGTTGTATAATTTATGTAGCCATCCCCTGCTTCTGGGCTTCACAGTACTTCTCATTTTAAAAAATTACTCTGGATCATTCTGTAATGAATATACTTATACACATATTTCACAGCACATTTCTGAGTATAGCTGTGATATAAATTCCCAGAAGCAAAATTTTAAGGGTAGGGTACATACACTATTTTGTGATAGATTTTATTTATCATTTTGCTTCCCAGTGAGGTTGCAGCAATTTACACTATCATCAAAAGTATATCACATTTCCTCATTCCTTTAATAAATTCTTAATAATACTATAAATTATTAAATATTTGATAATTTCCAATCTGACCTAAAAAGACGTCTCAATTTTGCTTTAATGAGTCTTCACTTATTAAGAATGAGCGAACAACTTTTATATGCCTATGAACTATGTATGATTCTGTTTTCTGGTTATACCCATTGTGCGTTTTTCTATTGTAGTTTTGTGACTGAGTTAGTGATTTGAAAGAGTAGCTTTTGTATTAAAATTTTACTTTTTCTCCTTATGTGCTAAGTGTATTTTTCAGATTTAGCGATGTTTCTTGGGCCTGTAATTCATGATACAGTGTTGCTGCCTCACAGAAAATTTTCATTTTATGTAATTAAGTGTATTGGTCTTCCTTACTTTATTTGGATGGCTTTATCATTTAGCTTTATTGAATACTCAAGCCGTGGATCCATCTGGATTTTTTTGATGAAACAATCTAGATAGAGATTTACTAAATTATCATTCCAAACACCTGACTGGTTTACCTTAATTCTATGCATTGAAAAACCCAACAATTACCAGTGATTTGAAGTCTTGGTCTTAGGAAACAGTGAATTCAAAGCCATTGTCTTCCATTCCCTTTTTTAATATTCATGCCCTGGTACCAAATTGGCTTAACTTGTTGTAGTTTCATAAAGCCCTGTAGACTTATGCTAAAGAATGATTCATTTTCTTTTAAGAATTGTGTTTATTATTTTTACATCTATCTATTTTCATAAGAATTTTATACCGTGTACTCTAAAAATGTACCTTTATAGGAATAGTCTCCAATATAAGATAGGAAACATTTCTTGCCACCTGAAAGTGTTCTTAACGCTCTCAGGACATTTTTTTAGAAAGTGTCTCCAGTGGAAGACACGTTGTTTTTCTGGAAATGATAAAATTTCTATAAGGATCAAATGAGTCAAGAATGAAGGGTGATATTGGACAATACTTTGCTGAGCAAAACCAGGACTGAGGCTGAATAAGAGTACCGTGCTTGAATCTCCTTAAAATAAGTTTCAAGAATTTTGCTAAAAGTCACATCTCAAATATGTCTGATCAACCCCCTTGCAATAGATTCTCAACCTACCCATCTGACCACACTGAAAGCAAACAGTGCATGTACAGTTCATATATTTATTTAGCATATTTATTTAACCATCATTGAAACAGCAAAATCAACGCAATGTTATGAAATACATTTTCTTTGTTAATAAAAACAATACCAGTTTTGGGGACTCTTTTTTTCTTGTTTTTTTGTGGGACCAGGGATTGAACTCAGGTCCTCGAACTAGTCAGGGAAGCACTTATTTCACTGAGCCATCACCCCAGTCCCTGAAATACCAATTTTCCATTCACCATGATTAGGGATATTTAAGAATTGCTATGTTCATGATAAAAACACCAAAAGAAACCTCTGACTAAAAGGCAGAGATTAGGAGAGATTTATTTTTTTTTACTTAAAAATCCAGTTAACACTGCTATAACAATGTTTATATAATAAAAGATGTTAAGAACTTAATTGCCTTATAGTCATGTTTGTTAAAGAAAAAAAAATCCATGTAAGATGCATAGCTGTGAAAAGGACTTTTTTTTTTTTTTTGATAGGTGACACCAACATGTAATAGCACACATACAGAAATTAGGGTCCACTGCTCAGGAAGAGCACAGAGGCCCAGTTCACATCCATCCTGCTGTGCCAGCCCAACGCCTGGGGCACCTTGAGATGATGATTGAGACTGGGCATGGTGGCACATACCTGCAATCCCAGAGTTTGGGGGGCTGAAAACAGGAGAATCACTACAAGTCCGATCTACATAGTGAGACCCTGTGGACCCTAGAGACCCTGTACTAAATTTAAAAAGAAAAGAAATTGAAGTCCAAAGACTTGCCTCACACTTCCAGCTCTGTTGCATAAGATGGCGTTGATCCTTTATCTTTAAAATGAGAACACCATTGGAGTCACTTCTCAAGGTGATTTTGAATCTTATTGCTCAATGGACAGCCCGTGAACTGACTGCCACAGCCTCACCTGGCTTTTTAGAAACAGATTTTCAAGGTTTGTTCTCTGAAGTCAGAATACCTGAAGGAGTAACACAGCAACCTCTGCTTTCACATCGTTTCTGTGTGATGACCATGAAGCATTTAGCGAAGTGAATCAAATGCAATTACAAGCAGTAGTTTTTACAAGATAATTACCATGTAATAAGTCATGTATAGTGAAAGTTAACCATGCATACTGGAGGCCTGTGTATTTTTTTAATTTTTCTTTTTTTTTTTTAAGTAGCATTAATAGACTTTTTGATAAGAAAAGTAAACTTTCAGATGATGAGGATTTTTAAAAATTTTTAAAATTTATTTTATTGGCACATTTTAGATATACATGATGATTACATTCATCATAGGGAATTTATGCCTGTGCATATCTTGATTCTTCCTCTTCCTCCAATCCCCTTCACTACCTTCATGCACAAATATTTATTGTGTTCTGTGTACCTGACTCTGCTTTATATGCTGGAGTTTAAGCCATGAAGATAATAGAGAAGCAAACAGAATCATTTCCTCACACATCCAAGATCTGTTCTTGACAACCTCATAGCAAATGACACACTAAGCAAAGAGAAGCATAGCAGATTTAAACATTTACTTACTGTATGTGATAGGGGATGCCTAAAAACATAATGACCTAGAAATCCAGGAAAACCCATGTGCTTGTTGCTTTTGATGTTGAGGCTGATGGGAGTGTTGGTAGTTGTGTGTGGATAGGAAGGAGTTTGCTGTTGCTGAACTGGGAGGATCAGCGGTGAGGTGCTTGAGTGGGTTTCCTTTTGTGTCCCTGCATTTCTATAGCCTACCCCATCCCCGCTCCTCCCCAGGGACAGAGCAGGCACCTGCAGCAGGAAGGTCTCATAGGAGAAGGGAGAAGGTTCCTAGACCTGTCTATTTCATGGTTTGATTCTTGGGAAACAGAATTGTACTGGCTATGACCCATTTCAGGGAGGAAAGGGGAGAAAAGAAAGAAGGATGGGAGAAAGACAGAGAGATATGTTTGTTTCTGTGGTCCTCTTTGTTTCCTGCTGCTCAAAACTGCTCAGTGTATCAGGATGCTATGATTTGGGGTATTGTGTTCTGAGTGCTGACAAAATCCATATGCTTCTTGCCTTCAGGGAGCTTATGAGGTGTGAGCAAAGCACAAGAAATGAATGTTAAATATTTAAAAAATACACTAAAAGATACATTAACATTAGTGCCCTCAAAATACTGTCTCCTCACATCAAACACGTTTATCCCAGTATCTTGCCACTTTCCAGCAGTGTTGGAATCCCTCCTTTATGTCTTCAGTTGCTTTGCAGTGGCTGCTTTGACGTCCTGAATCCATTCAATGTTTGCCTTTCATTGTCATTTTGCCTTTAGGAAAGAGCTGATGTTTGCGTGGTGCCAGATCAGGTGAATAAAGTCGGGGAGGACACTTCCTAATATTTTTGCAAGCCTGTCTTTATTGCGACTGTTAATGACACTCATGCAAGAAGACTTCCCAAAATTCAGAAAGTGGCGAGATGAAGGGCCGGCCAAAGAGCTCCGTGGATTAAAGTGCCTGCGAGCAGCCGCCGGGGCTAGGGGTTTGATCCCCAGACCTGCTGTGCTGGCCCTGTGCTGGGGCACACTGAGATGGCAATTGAGACTAGACGTGGTGGCGTGCCCCTGTAATCCCAGCGCTTGGGAGGTTGTACACAGACGGATCACTCTAAGTCCAATCTAGTAGTGAGACCATGAACACCCTGTAGACCCTTCCCTAAAAAAAAAAAAAAAAAAAAAAAAAAAAAAAAAAAAAAAAAAAAAAAAAAAAAAAAAAAAAAAAAAAAAAAAAAAAAAAAAAAAAAAAAAAAAAAAAAAAAAAAAAAAAAAAAAAAAAAGTGCCAAGATGAATGAGATAAAGGGGTTCAGAGTGAAGAGGAGTATTCGGAAGGAAGTTAATGACCATTTGCATTTTTCTATCATAAGCTTTTTAAGTGAAGCATTGTATATTTAGATCATACCTGGTACACTACCAGAAATGACAGAATAAACAAATAAAATCAGGGAAAAAGGGAGTTTACAAGAGCGTCAGCGATTGCTATAAAATCATCTGCCTCAAGGCTTTACTCATGAAGTCAGATGAGGAATGATCCGAGAATCCCTAGAATTATCTTTGGATTCAGGAGACATCCACATTCATGTTTTCATCATTCGCAAGAGCTGATTCCAAAGAACTGCTTGCAGTTGAATAACCTTAAGATTCTAGCTGAGATCGACGTGCATGCTACTTCATTTACACCAGTGTTTTAAACCCACTATCTATACAAATGAGATCTCTTTTCTCCTATCTTCTCTAAGAATGCTTCTTTTGCCCTGAATTACCATGCCATCAATTCAAAATTCTTATTTCTTTCTCAGCATAGACATATGCCATTATCATTCTTCTATGAAAAATTGAAGACCAAATTCTCTCCAGACATGAGCTCGGCCAGGAACACAGATGAGCTGCTTTATCACAAGATTTTGATGTACGTGAACTGTCCAAAGATGAGCTCTCTTGAAAAGACCTCTCCTTGATATTTGTTCCACATTTAATTCACAGTTCTTAGAGGTGAACAAGCAGTCTGGGGGTTTAGGCTTAAAAGCCTGTGAGTTGATTAAAGGCTGTGCCGAAATCTGGACCAATTAATAACAAAATCCCCATGGGGTTAATGTTTGGGGTGGATGTTACATTTGTTCATCTTCATTTCCGAGATGCAGCAAGCAGATTAATCAGTGCTTGTGTATTCATTCTACCTCCAGAGCGACAATTCATTTTGATTATTATGTTGCAAACACCAGTGGCATTCAGTAGACCTTGTAGAGAAGTTTTTATGAGTTTGGGCAAGTATCCACTGCAGTACATGAAGCAGATCAGATGCTAGCAGCTGCTGGTTTTGGAGTTCAGACAGGGGCACTCCGTAACACACATTGAATGGGATGTCAGTCTGGTGATTGAGTGCACTCTCATTACCTATAGCATTCTCTGCAGAGGCAAATGTGCCACATGTGCTTCAACTATTAGCTTTTATATAGCTTTTTCCCTCTGTTTGTTGAGAAGGCTGTCTCTGCAGTTCAGGAGGGGCTTGAACTCATTTTGTATCTCATGCTGACCGAGCTATAAATTCTCTTGACTCAGCCTCCTGAGTGCTGGGATCATACAACTTTTTATACTTCCCAAGTAGCTTAAATACTGAATTTCTAAGAACCTTTAAATCAATTACTGCAGACCAGTGGTATTTAAGTCTATCTTTCCTCAAGAAGTACAAGACTTTTAATAACAGTAGGTATACTGCAACAAATAACAATAACAAAGCTCCCAGACAATGATGCTTTATTGTTAATTTTTTCACTAATACACTCCATTGTCAATGAGCCTCAGTTTACTATCATTGCACCCAGGCTAGATATGGTTTAAATTCAAATCTCAGTGGCTGATTTGATTGGCCTCTTGGTTGGCTCAAGGGTCATTTCCATTTTTATCACATTCCCTCGGAACTTCAAATGAAATAATCCAGAGCGGTGACTTTTGCAGTTTGCATGGTCAAGATGTGCTTGGGGGATCCACTGGGCTCTAGCTCTGAGCCTGGGAGAATCACAGCCTGTGCCTAGCTCTCTACCATGCTTACTGCTTTAGCTTCTGATAATTGCACAGTAGGATAATGAGAGGAACTGTTCTCTCCTTTTCAGCACCCTGTGTTGGACTCCTAACTAGCACCATTCTCAGCTTTACTCTGGCAACCTACTGCCTCCTGCTCACCAGTGTTTTTGGGAGAACAGCAACAGGGAAACAAAATCAACCTCTGCCACCCCTGTGTCCTGCATTTCCCCTTGAGGTCTTCTCTCCCAGGCTGGAAGTTGCAAGGAACTCTCCTGCCTTCTAGGAAGAGGAGAGCTGGGACCAGGCAGTGGCCCAGGGTTTGAGAAAGATGACTGCCTTCTGATCAAGCTTCAGCACCTGTCCCTAGGCATGCTGATTTCTGCTGATCTGGGCTGGAGGCAGCAACAGACTCAAAGAGTGACCAGGTCCATGGTGTCAAGAGGCAAACAGGAAGCCCCACTTCTGATGCAGTATTTGTAGTTGTCTGGGAAGTATCACGGATTACTCTGACCATTATCAGAATTATCCTCATAACAATTGCCAGCAGTACTCTTTGCACTACACAAAGCTGGAGATCATTAAAAAGCACATTCCCTTCAACAGACTTTCTGTTCAAGCACGTTGTCATGCTGGAGTTTGCATGGGCATATTTTTTCCCAAGCTCATTCCACTAACTAGAGAAGACATCATCTATAAGAAAACAGGCACAGTAGAATGAAAGCTAGAAATCAGAACTCTGGCTTATCTCCCAGGCAAGACATTTGCAGTTAGATCCCCTTAGCTGGAAACATTCCGTGGGCAGTCATGGTGGAGAACTGCTGGCCTAACATCTTCAGTTTGAATTTTTAGAAAGTAAACAGAAGGGAAAAGTTTTTTAAAGCCAGGCAGTAGAAGGCTGGTGGGGCAAATCTGTTTAAACATTGGCAGTCATAGGAAATAGGTTTAACTTTCTTACCCTTTCTACCTCTTAATTTTTCCTTCTGTCCACACCCCCAACCCTCCTACTTTTCTCCTGCTCTTCTTCCTCTCTCTTTTTCTCTGCTTCCCTCCCTCCATTCTGCCTCTTCTTTCTGACATGGGGCATTTGGGAAGCATATGGTTTACATATCCATCCTATTCTTCCTTAGCTAGGAGTTGTTGAATGTACATAAGAAACATGAAGTGTTTTGCCAGTTTAACATCTATAAACTGAATGCTAGCCTTCTGGCAGTCTGTGCCCAACATGCCTAGCAGGACTGGCTTCTTTCCACTTTGCTACACTTTCTGCTTTCAGTTATGCATGAGCTGAGGGAATCTGGGCATTTCAGTGAAGTCTGCAGGATGAAGAGGGCAGACTGTCTTGGTGTGCTGACCTGCTCCTCCAAACTGGATTTTTATGAATCCAAATCAAGATGAGATTTAATGAATCTGTTTGAATGTGTCATGTTTTTCATGAAAAGACTTGCAAAGCACAAATTCAATCCATTGCATTATACATGGATACATCTCTTTTTCGGGGGAAGGTCAGTTATCCAATGTTTAAAAGTGATGACCATTGAGGGACTAGAGATTAATGTAACTATGCAAGATGAGAATGTATGACCTGGAAGATGATTTGATTTCAGAAATGCCCAAAGGTGGGCTGGCTATAGAGACCTTGGCAGAACCTCAATTCTCCTGGCTCCTTTTTCAGTGTGAAGCCATTGGATGTCTAACAGGTGTCAGGTAAGGGTAATAGATGTATTGGGAAGGGAAAGCTCTGTGGAATGGATGATGGATGTGGGCTGGTTTCTTAGTTACCAAGAAAAAGCAAGATCCCTTGAAGAAAGAGGCACATTTAGGGGAGGGTTTATAAGGAGTCAGAGCAATCTGCCAAGGCTAGCTGGGAAGTGGTCTGTGTGTAGGAAGGGGAAAGGTACAAATAGGCCACACTATAGAGAGTTCTCTCTTTCATTTCAGATCCGCAATAGGAAAAAGTAAAGGTAGTTAAAATTGAGGCCAGAAACTTTGTAGGTTTAAAGTTTTAGTTTTGAGAAAATCAGTGGCTATCGAACACAAAAGTTACCCCAGGCTACAATGCCTTTATCTCTCCCTGGAAACTCCTCTCCAAATTCCTAAAAGTTTTAAAGTCTGTAAGGTGGGGACTGTGCATTTTTACCTGTGGGCTGCTCCTCTACCCACTGGCCTCCATCATTAAAAAAGCAGTGTTCAGTGAGCAGTATAAACTTCAAGTCCGTGAAAATGGTTTACACGTAGTTTAGCCCACTGAATGGTTGCTTGACAGGAGGAATACTCATCCAAGTTTGCCAGTCTTGAAGATGCCACCAAGATTACATGAGAATCCCCAACCCCAGTCCATAATATGCTTTTCCTGTGAGGATCCCCGTTTTACTCCCTCTGGGTGCGGGCTTTTAAAATTCTGCCTAAAAATCATTTCCCATGGTTCCCACTGACCCTGAATTTTGCCATTCTTTTCTGCAATGTACATCAGTGAGCCTATAACTTATTCTATAGGTGGGATGAGTTGAGTTCTTATCTCTTTTCGGAAGGACCACCTTGGGCCCTATGCAGTCACATACTGGTGTTCTATTTATTGAGTAGAGGACAAGATACCTGAGGAACTGTGCATGGAGAAGGGTTAGCAAGGAAATAGAGTGGCATGAATAGACTAAGCGGGATTCATGGTCTTGGTGGTGGTGGTGGTGGTGGTGGTGGTGGTGGTGGTGGTAGTGACAGTGGAGGACACAAGCAGAGGCCAGTCCATTGCAACCTCTTTCCATGGCTTTCATTCCTTGGTCCTTTCGCCTGGTCTCCATATCATTTATTACCCCCTATTAGTTTTTCTGTTCAGTATTTTCCAGACATATCCTGACAAATAAAAACAGAAGTGATGTGGTTATATCTCAGTTTCACAGCTTTCGAAATGCCCTTGCTGTCTAAAATGTAAACTGAAGTTGAATCTTTGCGCAAAGAGCCAAGCACCAGGAGACAATGACACACTAAGACGTGGTGCACCAATTACCACAGAGGTGGACCCTCCTGTAGCAGCCTTACCACATCCTTGAGCACGTTGAGTGATCCCAGCAAATGCTTGAGAGTTTATGTAAAAGTTCTCATTCCTCTTCCATGTTTAGATTTCACTACTGGGCATTAAAGCTCTGGCCCTCTTTCTATGTGAAATTATCACAGAGAAAATATAAGATAAGAGAAGCTCATAAAGAAACCTGGATACAACGTCTACAGGTTTGAGCCATAGTGGGATGGACCACTGCTTTTCACTTTTGGTAAAGCCACTAACTTCTCAGAAGTCTCTGCTTCTGTATGTATGAAATGGATTTAGTAACATACAATCTACGATGCTACATGAAGGTTTCCTTGACCTGGACTGATTCAAAGATACTATAGAAATAAAAATGGAAAGTTTGCTTCTTCTTGGTCCAGATTGGGAAGAGCCCCATGGGTCTGAGCCTCGGGTCATCATACATCAAGACTTTTGTCCTCCAGCTGTAGGGCACAGCAGTTTGTGTACTTCCTGCACCTGCTCTTTTCTACCTCTGGCCTTCCTCTGGCTGCTGCATAGAGCTGCTTGGACTGCTGTGTAGCCCACAGGAAGTGTCTTCAGGCAATTCCTCCATATCCACTGAAGCCCCTGCAGCCATAGTCCTGAAAACTGTCAATGTGTCTCCCTCCCCTTTCAAGTGGGATTATCCTAGGGTCTCTTGTTCTCAGACATATCCTGGGGTATTAAATTAGTGTAGCTTAATTGACAATTTCCTTCTTCCCTTTGCTGTTCTTTGCAGCACCTGCCATCAGAGCTTCCAGATATTATCCTATGTGTTTTCCTTAGGCTTGAAATCTTATCTTTGTATCTGCTTCTGGGAAAGCCCAGCCTAAGAAAGGTCCATCCTTGGATTATGCAAAGATCCACAGTAAAGAAGATAAATGGTTCTGTTCTTACAGATGTTGTCTTCTTCACATCCTTAGAAGGCTTTTCAGCCATAAAATAAGTGCAGATCCTCTGTCCTATAATACTCAACCAGCCCATGCAGCTTTATTGACCATATATCACACTCCTTCTTTTCTACAAACCCTTAACACTTATATATGATGCTCATAACATATCATTCTATTTTTAAAAATATTTTCTTCCACATCTGGCAGCAGTTAATAGAGATAAAGTGAACTGTGAATCAAAGGCCCTACATTTTATTTTATTTGTTTATATATTTTTAATGTATTTTAGTACAGGGTCACACTATGCAGAATGGACTCTTAGTGATCCTCCTGTTTTTCACCTCCCAAGTGCTGAGATTACAGGTGTGCACCACCATGCACAGTCTCAATAGCCATCTCAACTTGCCCTGGGGGCAGAGCTGGCATGGCATGGCAGGCTGGGGATGGAACCCCCCAGTCCCTGTGTCTTCCTAAGCAGGCACTTTAATTCACTGAGCTATCTGGCCATCCCTTAAAGGCTTTACATTTTCTATGCCTGTACTCTTCAGCATAAAACAGGTTAACTCCCAATATTCTGTGTGGAGAGGTATGCAGTCTGCTTTTATAGCTACAGCCAAATTGATGCTTTCTCTGCATCCTTGGGAAACACAGGAGAGGCAGGATCCTGGGAACCTTTTCGGTGATTATATCAAGTTAGATCATATCTAGTACCTCACCCCCCAAAAAAAAATTCTAGGGTAGCCTTAAGGAGAAAAATCTTGGTCTGAAGATAGCACACAAGTCCAAAGTATGTGATAAGAGGAAGGCAGAGAAAAGTTGCTTAATAAAGAGGGTGGCTCTCAGGAAAGCTCCAATCATCTTTCCATTACACTTGATTTCATGGGCATTACGAGCTTTCTCAATAGCAACACTGCAAACTCTTATGGCAGAAACAAACAGATTTCCACTTGCTTTATCTATCCAAACAGTTAAATGGACTCCTTGCCCACTACCTGATCATTCATATTCTGTACATACGCACATAGTGCCTCTGTCTCTTTCCATGCTTTCCTTCATTCACTCTTCTCAACTCCCACTTTCACCCCAGCTCTCCCTCCATGTCTTCCTGTCCAATCTTCCTCATTCAGCCTTTCAGTACTACTTCTCTATACTCCTTTTTCCTATAATCCTTCTTTTGGAATCTTTTTATTTCCCTTTTTATCCATCTCTCCAGCTTTCATTCATTTCTCCTATTGTTGAGTAAGCTTAACAGTGGCATTGGATCCCTATAATTAAATGTCAAACTTTAATCAGGCTATGTAAGCACAAAGCTTGCTCCAATTTTATCACATATGAATCTTTGGTCAATATAGGTGAAGTGCTCATAGATGAGGTTTCTAGTGTTATTTTTTTAAATCTGGAGCTAATCATCATCCCAACTAAACTGGTTTACTCAGAGAAGTATATAAATTAAAACACATATGATCCATACACGAATGATTGGCCTTGTGTTAAGTGCTTTATAAATATGAATTGTTATTATGAGTATACTGGTACCCTTTTAAAGTCTGCAAAGATATATTTTTAAGACATCACTTAAAGGGGATTGTGCATCTGGAGAGAATTAATCCAACATCCAAGATGAGCAAATAATTCACTTTTTGAGAGGAGACTTAGCTCACTGTGTTCATTTACTAAAGTGAGTAATTCAGCATTTTCACCCCTGACAAATGGTGAAATATTTGAGGACACCACGTTTTCAAAGCTGTCGTCTTATAGCTCCCAACCTTTGCCCCATCATAGTTCCATTCTATCAGTGTCTTCATTTGAGCATTGATTTGCACACTGAGTTCTTTGCCAGTGCCTTGCAATACAATCTAATGTGAGAGGCAATATAATATTCTTGTTGGGGATAACCGCAGTTCAATAGAACAGAATGGAGCTCTCGCCAATGTGAGTGTGATTTAGGTCCCTTTGTTAAGAGGAAAAGGTCTTTTAGCTCGATGGAGAGAGGGCTGTGTGGTGATTGCAGTTCTGATTCTCTCAGTCAGTTCTTCTTAGCCTTTTAGTGGCTTATTACACTCATTAAAAACAAAAAGTACCAGGGCTTTAACACCCAGAAAATTTCCAAGTAATCAGATTCTCAGTTCATGAATAAAATTCAATGGTTAGTTTCAGTGTTGACCTTATGAGGAAATTTGGTTATTGTCCAATTTAGTTTGTGAAGAAAATATAGTGGAAAGAGTTAAGTTCGTGAACCAAGGTATCACTGAACTTAGGAAATATCAGGCCTGCTTTTCTGTCTGTCTTTCTTTCTTTCTTTCTTTCTTTCTTTCTTTCTTTCTTTCTTTCTTTCTTTCTTTCTTTCTTTCTTTCTTTCTTTTTTCTTTCTGCCTTCCTTCCTTCCTTCCTTCCTTCCTTCCTTCCTTCCTTCTTTCTTTGGAATTGCTAGAGCTTGAACACCGGATGTTTACACTGAGCATCTCACCAGCTCTTTTAAAATTATTTTTATCTTTTTATTTTGAGATAGTTCATTAGTGAACTTGCCAGTTCACTAAGTTCCTTTGGCTGAGCTGCAACTTTCCATCTGACAACAGGTATGCACTACTATGCCTAGATTTAGGGTGAGATGTTAAGAAAAGAATACTCAAAATTATTTTAGAGATCTATTGAAACTACTACTGACACATTTGGATAAATCTGGCTTGTTTCCTATATCTCAGAATGAGAACTTTATAAACTTATCAGGCAGGCTGATACCACAAATCTTCATGATCAGTCAGAAAACAAGTATTACAATCTCTCTGCTGGTACCCTAGGATTATAAGTGAACTATTACAAAAAGACAGATGAGATCATGCTACGGTAATAGAAGAAATACAAGCCACAGAACATAGGCTTTATTCTTGAGCACAATAAGATTAACTTTCCCAGAGCATAGACTTCCACACATCCTGCTTCTTCCATCAGCTGAGTGAAGCCAGGAAGAGGAGCTGGGGGGCCAAGTCCTGCTAGTAAAGTTCATCAGGGTGGACCCAGGAGGGTGAGGCCTATGGTTAGTTGTGGTGAGCTGAGGCTTGCTGCTATTCCTAGCAGGGACTGGACTGTGGCCTAGATCTACATGAGGATCCTAGTGGCACTGCAATGACAGCAGGTAATTTAGCTGAATTAGTATGCCTGGAAGATTCCATATACATGAAGGGGAAGTGCCCAAACACAATTCAGGGGAACAAGTTTACATCCAAATTTATAATTTATGATCTGATTTGATCTGCTATAGAACTATAGAGTTTGTTCCTATGGGTATAAAATACAAAACCATTAATTACAAAAGTTTCCAATTTCTAAATTTCACATACTATTATTATTATTATTGCTAATTGTGCTACTGTAAATATGTCACCATCTACCTTAACCATATATCCTCCCTTAGGAATAATATCAGAAGGTACTTGGATAATAACCTCACAAAAGTTCTATACTATGGAGGACAGTACCAAATGGAAACCAGTATCTCACTCACAATCAATAGAGAAGGAAAAATCTTGGGAAACACACAAAACAAGAATCTCTGAAACAAGAGAGATACCTAAAGAACAAACTCTTTAAAGAGAAGTTCTGACCGCAGTTGACACAGATGCCTATTATTAAACTATCACAGAAATCCAGAGTTCACTCAAAAATAGAAAATGATAAAACAAAGTACCAAAATACAATCTCAGGCCCTGAGTCCACTCAGAACAAATTCAGCATAAAAGGAATTGGAAGCCACAAACCTGAAGTCTCTGAAATAATAGCAGTTGAAGTAAAAAACAAACAAACAAACAAACACTGCAGAAGGGTATAGAAGAAACCAGATCAGAAATAATATCCCAAGTTAAAAAAAATGTAAATATAATGAAAGCATTACTCAGTGTTTTTAAAGAGAACATTGATAACACAATAGAGGAAAATAGAAAAATGATGGAGGGGGCTGGCAAGAGAACTCAGCAGTCTAAAACTGCTTAGGCAAGCTTAGATGGGCTCAGGGGATTTTAGTTTGATCCCCAGCACCACATGCTGTGCCTGCCATCATGGTGGGGTGAGCTGGCCAAAAAATAAATTAAAAAAGAAAAATAAATGAAAAAGAAAAATGATGGAAACTGTGAATGAGCACTGCAGAAAAGAGATACAATGCAAGAAACAAATTTAAAGATATACAAAAGAAATTTAAAATTGAATTATAAGGTGGGAAAATCATTTGAAACTGAATATAGACTTTCAGACTTTGAAGACGTTGTTGCAGCTAATGAACAGGTAAGGAAAAGATTTCTTAAAAACAACAAGGATTCAGGAACTAATAATCCAATAGCTGCAAGATGATGCAAAGATGAATAACATAAGACTAACAGGCATCAATGAAAATGAAGAAGCCAATGCAAATGACATAAAAAGAATGTTGGCAAAAGGAATCAAAGAAAACTTTCCAAATATGAGGAAACAATCTGTCATTCAGATAACCAAGGCATATAGAACTCCAAATAGCATCAACCAAAAGAAATCTGTAGCAGGATATATAATAATTAAGCCTGCTAAAATGCAGCACAAGTGTAACATATGAAAAGATGTTCAAGAAAAGAAACATCACATTTAAAGGAAAGTCAGCAGAATAACAGCAGATTTCTCAACACAAGCCATCAAGTCAAGAAGAACATGGAGCAAAGTATTTGAAGTCCTACAAGGAAACAAATTCCAAACTAGACTGATATACCCTGAAAAACTCTTTCAAAATTAAAGAAGGGCTGATGAGATAGCTCAGCCACTAAAGTGCCTACTTAGCCAGACACAGGGACTGGGGCTTGTGTGCTGTTCAGGCCCCACCGTTGGGTCATGCTGAGACAGTGATTGGGACTGGATATAATGGTGTGCACCTGTAATCCCAGCACTTCGCAGGCTAAAAACAGGAGGAGTGCTACAAGGCTGATCTATCAGGTGAGGTCTTGTAGACTCTATACTAAATACATTAAAAAGTTCCAAATTACAGAAGAATTAAAATACTTTCAAGACAAAGAACAACTAAAGAAATTCATGATGACCAAACCAACCTTACACAGAGTACTAAAAGATATTCTAGACAGGGATCAAAATGACCACAACTCCATGAAAAACAACAGAAAACCCACCACATAGTGCAAAGAATTAAAAACAGGAAAAGTAGGGAATCAACAGTTGAAAAATAACATGACAAACATAAGTCAATACATATCAATTATAAATATCAGTGTAAAGGGGATCAACTCACCAATGAAAAACACATTGGAAGAGTAGACTAAGTGACAAAATACAACAATATTCTGTATGTAAACGATACATTTAATCCAAAAAGAAATTTATAGACTGGAAGTTAGTAGATGGAAAATAATACTATATGCCTGGGACCTCAGAAAAAAGCAGGGTTAGTTGTTCTGTTCACCGACCATCTGAACTTTAAACAAAGAATGATCAAATGAGATAAAAAATTCATTATATACCTGTTAGGGAAAAATTTCAAGAGAAAGTGCTAACAGTCATAAATGCTTATGTGCCAAGGATGGGATTACTCCATTAAACAAGACAAATTTTAAAGGGCATGAAAAATCTAATAACCAATAATACAACCTCAATACGGGGCCTTAAAACACCCTCATCTCAAAAAGATAGGTCAAATAGACAAAATAAAATTAGTCAAAAGATAGGCGAACTGAAACAAACCTTTGAAGAAATGGGCTTTGTGGACATTGCAGCATGTTTGACCTAGAAACATCTGAATATACATGCTTCTCAGTGACAAATGTGATGTTCTCTAAAATAGGCCATATACTACTCCACAGATAGGCTCAGGTAAAAGCAAGAAAACAGAAATTATCCCATACATACTGTCTGATCACAATTTAATGAAACTGGAAATTAATGACCAAAGAAAACACAGAAACCCCATAAACATATGGAAATTAAGTAACACCCTCCTCAGCAATCAATGGGTGACAGAAAAAATTAAATAAGAAATTAAACAATATCTACAATCCAATGAAAATTCAAGCACAACTTACCAGAATGTGTGAGATACAATGAAACCAATGCGCAGAGGGAAATTCATAGTGGTAAACTCACACCTTAGGAAAACAGAATGAGAATGAATAAATATGCTAATGTTACACCTCAAGCTTTTACAAAAAGAAGATCAAACCAAGTCCAAACTGCAAAGATGGGAGGAAATTATAAAGATCAGCAATTAGTGCAATAGAGACAAAGAAAATAACACAAAGAATTAAGCAATCAAAGAGCTGGTTCTTTGAAAGATTAAATAAAATTGATAAACCTCTAGCCTACCTCATCAAAAAAGAGAAAAAAACTCAAATTCAAGCAATAAGGGATGATAAGCCCCAACTTATTACAGATTCTCTGAAAATTCAGAAGATCATAAATAGCTACTTTGAATATCTTTACTCTGATAAAATAAAAACATAGAAGAAAGGGACAGATTCCTAGATAGGTACAAGTTATTAAAACTGAATCAAGAAGATATAAAACTCTAATTACCCCAAATATAGCCAATGAAATTGAAAATCTAATGAAAAACTTAGCAATAAAGAAAAGCCCAGGTCCTAACGGATTAAAAGCTGAATTCTACAAGGAATTTAGAGAAGCTTTAGTCCCAATACTCCTCAAATTCTTCAATGAAATTGAAAAGGAAGCAATACTCCCAAAGTCATTTATGGAGACAAGTGTTATACTCATACCAAAGCCAGAGAAAGACTGAACCAAAAAAAGAGAATTACAGGCCAATCTCGCTCATGAAAAAAGATGTAAAAATACTCAATAAAATGTTAGCAAATATAATGCAACAAATCATCAGGATGATTATATATCATGTCCAGGTAGTATTCATCCCAGGTATGTAAGGATGGTTCAACGTACACAAATCTATAAGTATAATACCCTATATCAATACAGCCAAAACCAAAAACCACATGTCATCTCAATAGATAAAGTGAAATCTTTTGAAAAAGTATGGCGCTAATTCATGATCAAAACCTTACAGAAAATTGGAATAGATTGCCTGTACCTCAATCTGATGAATGCCATCTTTGACCATTCAATAGCCAACATCACTCTAAGTGGAGCAAGACTGAATGTTTTTACTGTAAAACCAGCCACAATAAAAAGATGGTCCACTATCACCAGTTGTATATAGTTCTGGAAACATTAGCTAGAGCCATTAGACAAGAGAAAGAAATAAAAGGAGTAAGAATACACAAAAAAGAAGTAAAACTATTATTATTTGCAGATGACACAATATTGTACGTGTAAGACCCAAAAAACCACCAGAAAGTTCCTATAATTAATAGGCAAATTCATTAGCCTAGCATGATATAAGGTCAACAACCAAAAACCTATAGCATTTTCTACATGGATAAAAAATTCACTGAGAGAGAAATTAGAGAAAGAGTACTCTTCACAATAGCATCCAGTAAAATGAAATACTTAGGAATTAATTTAACAAAGTAACTAAAAGCTATATAATGAAAATTACAATACTCTGAAAAAGGATTTGATCAAAGAGGATTTCATAAAACGGAAAGATATTTCTTACTCTTGGAGAGGAAGCACGAACATTGTGAAAATGGCCATACTCCCAAAATTGTTATGCAGATTTAATGCAATCCCTATGAAAATACCATTAATGTACTTCAAAGATCTAGATAAAGTAATCCTAAAATTTATTTGGAAACAATAAATACCTAGAATAGCAAAGGCAATCCTGGGAAACAAAAGCAACGCAAGAGACATCATTACAATTTTTTAGTTGAAATCATACTACAAAGCCATTATGATAAAATCAACATGGTACTGGCAAAAAGCAAACCCAGGGATCAATGCAATAGATTATAAAAAGCAAATACAAGGACAAACACATTTAGGCGCCTCATCATTGACAAAGGGCCAAACACATTTACAGAAACAAAGATGGCATCTTTAACAAATGGTGCTGGCAAAACTGGTTCTCCATGTGTGAAAAACTAAAACTAGACCCAGGTCCGTCACCATGCACTAAACTAAGGTCAAAATGGATTAAAGATCTATATATCAATTATGAGCACATTCTTACCAAAATAAATTAAAAATTAAAAAAATAAGATGGACAAGAAAAAAATAAGACTTACTGAAAACAAGTTTTGATGTTCAAGTATTTGTTCAGTCGTGCGTACCTATATCTGTTAATCTAAGCAACAAAGTTGGTGATAAAAATACATAATATAGCAACCGCTGTTAATTTGCTATTCTTGCTTTGAAAATATATATGAGGGCCAGCCAAATAGCTCAATGGATTAAAACACCTACAAGCAGGGGCTTGCTCTGTGGGCCTACCATGCTGGCCCTGCCCCTGGGGGTGCACTGAGATGCAATTGAGACTGGGCGTGGTGGTGCACACCTATAATCCCAGCTCTTGGGAGGCTGTAAACAAGAGAATCACTATGAGCCTGTTCCAGTAGTGAGACCCTGAACACCCTGTAAACCCTTCCCTAAGATACAGAAAACAAAGAAAAGAACACATGTGCTATATGTATCATATGTTATTCTGTTTCTATTTTATTTTAGTTTTAGTTTTGGCAGAACCGGGGATTGAACTCAGGCCCTTGCACTTGCCAGCGAAGCCCTTATTCCACTGAGTCATTTCCCCAGTCCCTGTTATTCTGTTTCTGTCTTTGTTTTTGCTGTTGTTTAGTTTTTATTCTTTAAAACATTTTTAAAATGTTTGAGGTGAAACCATCAGCTATGTTTTGCATCTACACATCTTGTTTATAACTGATGGAAGAAATCCATAAAAAGGACATGCTAAAATAGAACAAAGGAGGATGTGAATTGCTGCTGAAAGACCAAGATGTTGTAGCATGACTGGAACTGTGGGAAGAATGACAGCAAGCCTGGATACAATAAGATATTTGTACGTATGTATCTGATTTATTGAACTTACACATATGGTCTTTAATGGCATCCATATACATATGAAAACCTCATTTATCTTTTTTTGTAGCTGAATAATACTCCATTGTACCAAAATACCTCATTTTCATACATTTTTATTTATTTATTTTTTGTATTTTAGGGAAGGGTCTACAAGATGTTCAAGTTCTTACTATTAGATTGGACTCATAGTGATCTATCTGCTTACAGCCTCCCTAGAGCTGGGATTACAGGTATGCCACAGTGCCCAGTCTCAATCCCTGTCTCAGCATACCCCAGATGCTTTAATCTGCTGAGCTACCTGGCCAGCCCTGTAATACATTTTTAAATTAACTTATACATTGAATTCTTCTCAGCATTCAGTCACAGTGAGTGTTGAACCCAACTGACATGAGGTTATTCTGTGCCATGAGGTTAACAAGGACCTTTGTTTCACAATTTCTCTTTCTGACTCTTCTCATTTCCAGGACAGGGATGTTTACTACTAATAATAGAAGTGAGCACCAACCTTGTGAATCCTAGGGATATATGTTTGTCTTCAAAAGACAAAGGAAGCTAGAAGCCTCCAGAAGAAGCATGAGCTTCTCTGGTCACCGTGTTTTTTCTGATCTCAGTTGCCTCAAAGCTTCTGCACACTTTTCTCACTGTGTCCAGAGTAATGCCTGATTCCAGATGGTTCTTGTGTTACCTGCTATCTGTGACTATGACAAAAATCCCTTAGAAAATAACACCAGTGAAGGGAGATTTCTTTTCCTTATGTTACAATGTTTTAACTCATGGGTACATGATTCTGTTGTCCCTGAGCCATGGTGAGGCAGAAATGCTGGCAAGGAAAGCGTGGCAGTTTGTACAAGCTGGCCAAGAAGAAGCAAGAAGGCAAGAGGAAGGGGCCAGGGACAAGAAACTCCTCCAGGGATCATCTGCAGTGGCTGGCTTCCTTCTGCACAGATTTTCACCTGCCATAAGACTATCAAATTACTGACTGATGACTGGATGTATCAATTATTGAGTTCAGGGCTCTCTTAATCCAATCATCTCCCATAAATTCTGCCATCAAAGCCTGCTCCACCAGAAGCCACACCTTCCACACATGGGCTGTGGGGATGCATTCCAGGACCCCGGCGTTACAGCACTTCTGCGCTTGGGAATCGCTTGACCTCTTGAACTCTGGGACCTGTTTGGTTCTTCAAAGTTTTCCTTTTCCCTTTTACCACCTAACTTGATAATAGCTCTTTGAAAAGATCTGAGAATCACATCCAAAATAATTACAATGCTACTAAATATATGCCATTGAATTTACCATTTTCTAGGCACCAGTATATGTGACATGCAGACTATAAGCAAATTTGGGCCTCTCAGCATCTGAAGTTTTACTTTCTAAAAGGTAGAACTAAGAACACGAATAAAAATGATGCAATTCTGGATGGTGATCAGTGTCACAAAGGAGAGGGAAAGGGGTGACATGATCATGTTTGACAGGGCCCAGGGGTGACACACACAGATGATCGGGGAGGTCTCCCTGCCCTGCAGGAGGAGGCAGCATTGGGCAGATGGGGAAGAGGTATGCCAAGCTAA
Organism: Ctenomys sociabilis; assembly: GCA_004027165.1. Taxonomy (NCBI): domain Eukaryota; kingdom Metazoa; phylum Chordata; class Mammalia; order Rodentia; family Ctenomyidae; genus Ctenomys; species Ctenomys sociabilis. Next base: position 10,648 of record PVKA01022513.1, on the reverse strand, counting down.
ACTGCCAGGATGCAAGCTCTGCATGCATAGTGCGTGGGACAAAGATTATCTTCTTTCTTCTCGCTCTGGCAATAAAGGAGTGAAGTGCTTATTCTTCTCCATTCCAGTGCCCCAGGTTCTCTGTGGAAGGGAGGGCGTGTATTTCACATTAAACGTTAAAACACAGCACCTCAAAAAAAAGCCCACATTTCTCCCTTTTCTGAGTCAGCGTTCTTCCACAGAGCTAAACAAAACACCTGCCTTGATCTTTGGCCAGCTCCTCTGACCTCACTGTCTCTTGTTTAGGCCCGGGGCTGTGACAAATTATTTTTGAAACAATCACTTGCTTTCTGCCTGCCCTCAATCAGGAGGACCGCATCTTTCAGACTGATTAAGTCCCTCCGGAAAATATTTTCTCTGTTCCCTGTGACGGCTGATAGATGGCACTGAAGCATCTTCCCCTTATGTGAGGAGAGCCATCAATTTCGGCAGGCTCCTCAGCCCTGTTGACCGCCATCTATTACAGTGGAGGGAAGAATTGCCTCAGTGCACATACATGGAGCCGCAGACCTTGAAGGAACTTAATGAGAGTGATGAGGCCGGGGTAATCAGAGTTATAAACGACAGACTTGTAATTAGGTCAGCATGAACTTGCTCATAGGACGTCAACTTCATCACCCTGTTTTTTACATGACAGCTACCTTCTTTCTCCATTCTTCCTGGGTGAGGCCTCGTGCCACATTCTCAAGGCAAATGCAACAGCAAAGAAGAAAAGGGCAGGAGGGATGGATGCGATAAGTGATGGGGGTGACTGTAGACATCTCTGCTCTTTGAAAGCTATGGACTTTCTCTAAGAGGCTTATTCAGAAGCAGACGATGTAATAATTTGGTACACAAGAGATAACACTTCCTTTATATAAAATGGGCTTCTGCTCTTCCCTTCATTTTTAAAATCAAAAGACTTGAATATCTACAATATGTGACAAGGATTGAGCAACAAGCAGGTACTGAGGAGTCCTAAATCAGAGCTCTGTTCTTCTAGTATCTTTCTGGGTAGCCCTGGGTGCTTTTGTCAGAATCTCTGCTTTTTAGGTTCATCATGGGCAGTAAAACTTTTTGATTCACAAAGCCATGGCATTTTTTGTTCTAAAATAGCATTGTTCCTATGCAGTAGGAAAGATTTATTTGAACTGAAATAAAAAATATTGGCAGATGATAGTTAAAATAAAAAGAAACCTTTGAGTGTCTTCTCTTAAAAAAAAAAAGTCCAATATGCCTATAGGTTAATCTTTACCTGTTAATGCGGGGACTCTTTGCCTAAGGGGGGATGGGACAAGAGGAAATTCTGAACATTCCAGAGGGAAGAATACTTTTGTTTTGTTTTCTCTTTTTTTCTGAGGAATACTTTGGAAGGATGTTTACAGCAGTATTATAAAGAAAGGAGAAAAATTGGTGCGACTAATCTAGTTATCTATCTCTCGTTGGGCAACTGTAAATTACTTAATTATGTTCTACCTGGAAAAGATGACTGCAGAATTAATGATAAAATGATTTATACTATAGTTGCTCCCCAATTTTGTTTACCAAGATTTATGGATTCATTTGTTTGTATTTCAAAAGCAAAAGATCCTCACTACTCTGTGAAAATTGGAAATCTAGAAAAACTACTGCTCTGGCTTATTTAAAACTTGTATAGAAAAACCTTTAAACATTATCCTGTCTGACCCACAATCAGGCTCTAGGTTAGAATTAATCACTTCTGAATAGATTTACAGTTGAATTGCCCAAACCAATTGTGCAAAGTTCAATCACATATTTCAGAAATACTAAACACAACTCTGGTCCCCAGGAAGCTCAACATCTAGCTGGAAAGATAGGTATAACATAATAAATTAAAAAAATAATTGAACGAACCACAAGCCAGTTTTGGGAAAGCTGTCTGTGGACCTAGTTTTCTGCTCCTGGTGAGCACCTTGCTAAGTGCACAGGCAGTCTAGGGGCTACCTGTGTTAGTTAAAGGCATTGAGACTCAAGAATCATAGCCTCCAGGGTTTGCAGGTCTAAGCAGGTTTTGGTAGATCTGCCATCTTTCTTAGGAAGCTCCTAACGTGGGATCTACTCCTAACGTGGACTCCAAGTGTTGCCTGTCCAATAAGCAATGATACACACTCTGTCAGAGCTCAAAGGTCATCCAGTCTTCCAAGAGATTCCTTAGCACTGGCTGATCATTCCTTCCAGGAGTAGAGACAACTTTATACAACTTCTCAGTCCTGTCTGCAAGCAGAATCACTGGAGAAATAATATGAGTTCTCAGGTCCAAGTAACATTTCAAATTATAACTCCCTGGAGTCACTTGAACTGCAGTCCAGGTCTCAATTATCCTAGATAATTCCGATGTTCATTCAAAACTGAACCCCTCTGGCTTAACATACTTTATGATATGAGATGTGTATCATTAGGATTAAATTCAAGTGAAGGTAGGAATGACTGGAAACACCTTCTCTCACAAGATGGTATTTTAATGGAGCATAGGGTAAGCCTGCAAGATAACAGCCTTGGTACAGTCATCTGATACTTTTGATTTTTTAAAAATTGCTACATGATGAATTAAATAAAACTTAGTAGACTTTCAGTGGCTTCTCTATTGCACCTTGCATTATTTTGAAAATTTTATCTCCTTAATGTGGTTATCTTGAGTTCTCTTTTTGGGGGTGTAGAGAGGTTAAATGCTTGCATATGGCTTGTAAGAAGCAAATTGTGAAAAGTATACGCACACACGCACATATATGTATATGCATATATTTGTATATATATGTATATATGTATGTATATATGTATATGCACATATGTATTTCTAAAGTTGATGTTTTATAAGAAACAAGCTCTAAATTAGAGAATAATAGATGGGGCATGTTATGCTAGTCTCTTAGTTACTAGATTGGTCTCCTGAAACCCTTGGGAAAGGTTTGCACACATTTCCTTAGAAAAAAATTCTTAAAGTAGGACATGGTGGTAGCGAAATGGGGACATAGAAAAAGCAGGCAACTGAGAGGTTACTTGAGCATGACAGGAGCTCTGGGCTACTTGGATAGGGGACTACGGGAGCTGCAGCATGTATAGGAGGCAACAGAAGGCTCCAAGCTCAGTCAGCATAGCTCTCTACTGTGGTGAATCTGGGCTATGCGCCTAGCCCACTGAGTGTACGGAGGAGGCCACTCAGGGTTGATACAGGTCCTTCTGCCTTCCTAATGACATGCCGTCTGGCTCCATGGTTTCAGCAGTGATCACATTAGAGCCAGACCTCCAGCTCCAGGCTGTCAAGAAGTATTGAATTTTCTGTATTTTCTGAGTGGTAAAAGCAGACTTTTAATTTAATTATTCTTATCCTTGATTGCATTTACCACCCACGTGGCCAGAAAGCACAGCTTGGACCTACAGCAACCAGACACTGTCCACATTAGCTTTCTAGACTCTGAGGAATCAGGGTTTGCACAAAAACACTGATTCACTTTGCTTTTGATCAAGAAAAAGCCATCCAAGGAAGCACTGCTGCATTTAGCTACTTGAGGCTCTGAAATCAAATTCTAAATCAGGGGAAGGGGAAGATCTGAACAGTTTTTTAACAGTCTTTTGATCTGAAGAATTCAGAGCTATTTTCTTTGAACAAATGAAAGCTTTTATCCTCAAAGTTATGACATTTCTGAGAATGCAAAACAGCAATTTCAAAGTGATAGATATTAGCTGGATTTGATCTTGACATTCTGATGACTGAAGAATGTACCTAAGATTGAACACTCGGACACAGTATATTGTTTTCAGAGCCTGTTTTTAACCAGAACTCAAACATGAGTCTACATGATATGCAGATATTTGATGACAAGCATCTAAAATAATATGCATACAGAAGAACAAAATGCAGTGAATAGAGGGCAAAGTAATATTTTAGGGTTGATAAAATATTACCTATCAAAAACATAAGGGGACTACTACCTTGAATAATATGAGGAGGAAAATAATTGTTAATGTTAGTAGATAAAATATGCACATAAGTATAAAAAAAGGAGATGTAGCTGATAGGGACAAAGTTGTACTCACCTAAGAACCTGGTCTAAAGCAGTCTGCACTGATGAAGTACCTTGGCCAGGAGGCAGAGGCTTCTTTAACCAACCTAACTCAGAGTACCTGAACAGCTGTGCTAGATTAGATGTTGGATATTTCCACCAAAAAGCAAAGGACACAAGCTAAAAGACTTCAACATGAGTTGGGTGTAATGGCGCAGGCTTATGACTAGAGCTGACACTGGGAATCTGAGATAAGAGGATCCTTAATTCAAGCTCAATCTGGGCAATTTAGTAACATAGTGAGAGTTTTACTAAGAATAAAACACTTTAGGGATGTAACAATGTGAACCAACACACTCACACTGATATATATATATATATATATATATATATATATATATATATATATATATATATGGGCAACTCAAGTGATGAAAAATGGAGAAAGTCTCAGCATGTACCTTGTGATAACTGTATTGTCAGTTTGACCTATGTACAAGTCACCCAGCAAATTATTAAATTCTGGACCTATTGTGTGTACTTGGCATGTAAGCCAGCAAACTGAGGGAAGAAGACATACCCTTATGTGTCTGGCACCAACCAAGAGTTCTGTATTCTGAATGGAACTACATGGAAAGCAGAGGGAAGGGCTCTTGTTTGGGGAGAGCATCAGGCTTTGCCACTCTCTGTGGACATTTCTCTCCAGTTTCCTCTGCCTTTTCAGAGTTACCCCAACTCTACAGCAGGTTACCAGGCCTTCATCTTCCACTGCTGCCAAGCCCTTGTTCTTTCTGGTACCCAGGCTTCCATTTTCTTGAGCTCAGCAGCTACTGATCTGTTGGGTTTACAGCTCACAGACAGTTTCTGTGGACTCTTTTGCTGCTGATCCTGTAAACTTCCTTGAAAAATCACCTCATAATTGCACATAAATTTTATTTTCATTCTGTTCCTCTGGAGAACTCTAATAAATTGATTTAGTGAGATATTGAGTTCAAATAAAAATATAAGAAATGTCCGAGGATGTAGCTCAGCACTAAAGCCATAGTGTTAATCCTGAGTAACCCTCATATACACATCAAGGCCTTCCATAGCAAGTCAACTCTGCAGATGCTTCAAAGATGCAAAAAAAATCTTGACATGTAGGAGTACTTCCAAAGATTGATATTATAGAACATATTTGGAAATATCTACAACTATAATGTTACTGAATTTTTTTCCTTGGAAGAAAAAACACTATATAGTGTGATAGAAGGTCAAATTTATTTATGAGACTCTAGAAGAAAGAAAGCATTATCGGGGGTTCCAGAGATTTGCACTTACAGTAAAAGTGTTCTCTAAAGAGTCATCCCAAATTACAGATACCAGAGCTGAAAGAAACCAAAGATATTTCTGGAATGGTCACTTATTTTACTCATGAGATCTATGAAACTCACAGAGGTGATGCATCTTGCTCAAACCCCTGGTTCACTGTAGGAGCTGGATTGAAAGCAGCTCCCGTAATGATCCCTACATCCCTGTCATGTGCACTCCTCATCTCTCCTACACTCACAGGTCCATGGGTTATTTTCTTTAAAATGTTATTGTGTGCGGGGTGATGCAAAATCACTGAATATCACAATGTGTCAGTTAAATTTTGAATACAATTGCCAAGTGCTTATATTTTGTCAGGCAATGTTTAAGGCTCTTGAAGTTAAAAATGGAAAAGAAATGAAAATAAGTTCCTGTGTGTCCCTTTCTCAGCCAATGCAGGGTTTCTTGTACAGAGGGGAACACCTTCCTGTCCTTAACATAACTGTCAGAGATATGACTTCAAGGGATCCTGGGAACAATGAAGAGCTTTGATAACCTATTTTATTGTGATAAAAATCCACACAAAATGAAATACAAATATCCTACTTCTTCCATATTCTTTTCTTATTGTCTCCAATGAAGAAATTCAAGAAACATAGAAAGATAAGGGAAAGGAATTATAGAGAGGCAGATAAGTAAAAGGAGAGAGACTGGCTGTGAAGTGTCTAGACAGGGAGTTGAGGCAGGCTGTCTGCTTAAATGGAACAAGTCTGTCCTGCTTCCTGTTTCTCCCTCTCTGATGAGTCCACTGCTATATGAAGTGCCACATGAAGTGCCACATGAGCTTCAGTACCTGATGTCAAGTGCAGTCCAGCTTCCTCTCGCTTTGTTGCCACTCACCTTAACTCTGGAAGGTGTTTCTATCTGACCTCTGGTTTCCCCCTGGAATAAAAGGAATCCACCTGAGCAGTAGCATCCCCACAAGCTGTCCACCTTTCTAGATCATCTCTGTTCTGTTCCTCACCAGTGTGTGTTTCAAAGCTTTGCTGAAACAAGACCCTTCTGAGTTCCCCTGAGGGACATCCTCTGCAGATCCAGGCAGGTCACACATGGTAAGTCTGCTGTAACATTTAAGTTCAGATTTCAGTCAACCAAAAGGTCAGCACTGTGGTCCTTATGTGAACACAGTAACTCAGCATTTTCTCAGTATTCATTTATGTGGATAGAATCAGCAAGACTAAAAATGCTTTTGCTTCTTTTTGACCTCACATCACTAAAATAAATTCTTACATGCACTTGCCAGCTTTGATACAGATTGTCTATAAGGAGCCTAATATATTTATTTTTTTATTTATTTTATTTTTTATTTTATTGAACTACAAATGTCAATCAGACAGTTTCAAGACACCTTAACAATACAGATTCAATAAATTAATACATTGCAAACTGTTTCCATAATGTTTTGGTATTGTACAAGGTACATACATGATATTATATTTACAGATATTATTTTAGCAGATGTCTCTTATCAGTGAATTAAGAGTGTAGCTGCTTACTTATCTTATTTTTTATGCCTGAATTATATCAAAAATTCAATAATTATTTTCCTAGTGGATGACCATAGTACTAGAAGCAGACATAATATCCTGTCCAACCACCATTAGTGCAAATCTTGCCTCTCATAATATATTTAATTATGCATCCTATATGTCACCCCTGAAATATGTGGAAGCTGACTTTATATGAAATCTGTTGTAAGCAGCATATGGTTGGATTTTGTTTCTGGACTCACTGGCAATCTGTTTCTTTTGATTGGTGAATTGATGCCATTTACATTGGTGGTTGTAACTTATATGTACTGGCTTATCTATGTCATGGTATTTTCACCCTGTATGTTTTGTACTTTTCCCCTCCATTTAGTTGTTTTCCTTGTTTTATGGTTCATTTCTATTGTTGTTCTTGAACTTGTGCTTGTTCCTGTCTCTTTCTAGAATATCTGCAAATATATTTTGTTAAGTTGGTTTAGTGTTCATGAATTTCTTCAGTTGTTCTTTTTCATGGAAATATCTCATTTCTCCATTAAGTTTTATATAGAGTTTTGGAGGGTACATTAATTTGGGCTGGAATTTGTTCTTTCAGGACCTGAAATACCTCACTCCAAGCTCTTTTTGACTTGATGGTCTGTGTTGAGAAATCTGCCATGATTCTGATGGGTTTTCCATTATAGTTGATCTATTTCTTTTCTCTAAGATTGTTTAATATTCTATTTTCTTGCTGAATTTCAAGGATCTTTATTATGCTTCTAGGTATAGACTTATTTGGGTTATTGCTAATCAGAATTTTATATGCCTCACTAAGGTGTTGTCTTAGTTACTCTTCTCTTGTTGAGTTTAACTCAAAAGGAATTTCACAGACTGAAACTTACAGGATGTAAAACAATACTCCGTGCAACAGGAAGAAGAAAAGTAGGAGTAGCTATTATTCCAGCTGCTGACAATGTCAATTTCAAACCAGGAATGATTAAAAGACATAAAAAGGGCACTAAATATTTGTTAGGGGAAAATTGAAAGAGGAAGAGATTACACTGATAAATATATATGCACCCAATGTAGGAGCATCCACCTACATAATACAAGTTCTAACACACAGAAAAAAAAAATCAAATGAGCAAGAACACAATTATTATGGGGGAATGTAATACACTATTGTCAAAGAAAGATCAACTAGGTAAAAAGTTGGCAAAGAAATAACAGAACTAAACCAAAATGATGATGAAATAGACTTAGTAGACCTTTAGAGAGTGCTCCACCCAACAACAACAGAATACATACTCTTTTCAGCTGCACAAAGGATGTTATCCAAAATAAACTATAAACTAGCACATAGAAGATGCTTCAGTAAATGCAAAGGAATTAAAATTATCCTACACATATTATCTGACTATAGTGCAATGAAACTGGAAATTATTGACAACCAAAATTTAAAACCTTCATAAACACATGGAAACTAAATAATAACCTTTTGAATAATCAAGGGCTCACTGATAAATTAAAGAATAAATTTAATGATATTTCGAATCAAAGGAAAATTCCGAAACAACTTACTGGATCCTGTAGGATGCAATGAAAGCAGTCTTAAGAAGGAAATGTATTGCAGTAAATTATCACCTCAGAATAACAGAAGGAACCTAAATAAACAACCTTAGGCTCAAGCTCCTAGAAGAAGAAGAGTAAGTCAAGCCCAAAGCTTGAAGAAGGCCAGAAATGATACTAGAGCAAAAATTGATGCAATCATGATGAAGAAAACCCTAAAAGAATTAATGAATTGAGGGGCTGCTTCTTGAAACAATAAATAAAATTTCTAACCAATCTATTCAAAATAAAGGAAAGAAAATTTGGGACACCACTGAGCTATAGGATGTCTCAGTACAGGTTGTTTTATGTCCTGAGTCCTCACTGACCTTGAAGGGTTAGGGACAAAATGTTGGCTATCCTTGTAGCCCTTTTTCTCTAACTTTTTGTTTTGCAAGCTTAAGTTGTAAACCCTTCAGAAATGAAGCTTAATGATATTATTGCCCTATAGTATAAACAGTTGAGCTTAACATCACTATCTGTCTCAATATCAAGCACCTTAGACATAACATGGAACAGTTATTTGCTAACAATCATTGACATGCTTAAATCCTTACAGATGTGAAAAAAAAGTAAATAAAAATAAATAATTACACATTTTTACACAGAAATTTAGAAATATAACCATATACAACATTGTAGCAGGACTATATTGGATTATTTTGCTGAATTCATGCACGTACAATATTTGAACGGCAATGGAATACCCATCTCTGACAAAGCTAAGCAAATAAGGAGGATATAAATGAAGGACCATTTTGTAGTGAAAGTATATATATTATATATATATATGTATATATATATTATATATACATATATATATACATACATACATAAATCTGTATATACAAAAATAAGATAGACACACAGACACTTTCTCTTCGTTCAATAAAAAAATTATAATCATAATATTTAGGCAGGATATCAGGTCTGCATCTTGTACTATGAATACTACAATATGCAATGTATTAATTATTAGAACTGTCCTACCAACCTGTTTGGAAACTGTTTCATTGCTATTTCTTTCTCAATAAAATTAATTAAAATTAAAGGAAAGAAAAGATTCAAACTCATGCAATAAAGAATGACAAGTGTGAAAATACTACAGACCTTATAGAAATTAAAAAAATCATCAATGCCTACTTTCACAGGATGGAAATCACAAAGAAATGGACAGATTCCTAGATACATGTGAATTACCAAACCTGAATCAAGAAGATACAAAAATTTTGATTAATCCAGTATTAGTCACTAAAATTAAAAATATAATTAAAAACACAGCAACAAAGAAATGCCCAGGTCCTGATGGATTCACAGTTAAATTTTATAGGAAATTTATAAAATTTAACATAAATTTCTTTCAAATTTTTCAGTGAAACTGAAAGGGAAGCAATTCTTCCAAACTCATTCCTGGGCAAGGATTACCCTAATACCAAAACCAGAGAAAGTTCCTACCACAAAAGAGAACTACAGGTCAATCTCTCTAAATAACATAAATGGAAAAAACCTCAATAAAATGCAAGCTAACACAATGCAGCAAATCATCAAGAAGAATATGGGCCGGAGAGATGGCGCAGTGGAAGAACACTTCCCTGGCAAGTGCAAGGGCCTGAGTTTAAACCCAATTCCACCAAAAAAATAAATAAGTAAAAGAATATTATACATCTCAATAAAGCAGAATTCATCTCAGGCATGCAGGGATGGTTTATACACACAAATATGTATATGAAAATTGAAAATACCACAACAGCAGAGCCAAAGACAAAAACCCCATGATCATCTCAATAGATGTAGTAAAAGCTTTTGACAAAGTCCAAAATTCATTAATGATCAATAAAACCTACAGAAAATCAGAATAGATGTTCTTTATTTCAACCTGATAAAAGCCATCTATGACAAACCAACAGCCAACATAGTACTAAATTGACAAAAATTGAAAGCCTTCACTCTAAAATCAGGAACAAGAGAAATATGCCCACTGTCACCACTTTTGTTATATATTTGGAAACATTTGTGCCGAAATTAGGCAAGAGAAATAAATAAAAGGAATGTAGATTGGAAAGGAAGAAGTAAACTATCATTATTCACAGATGACATGATTCTCTTCATAGAAGACCCCCAAAACTCCATTAACAAACTTGTAGATTTAAGAACCAACTTCTTTAGCAAAGCAAGATACAAAGTTTA
>PVKA01022512.1:0-37007 GCA_004027165.1 Ctenomys sociabilis | reverse complement strand
GCAGGTGGCAGCAACAGTGCAGGTGGCAGCAACAGTGGAGGTGGCCCAGATAGCTGGGGCAGAACAGCGCAGGTGGCAGCAACAGTGCAGGTGGCCCGGACAGCTGGGGCAGAACAGCGTAGGTGGCCAGGGAAGCGAGAGCAGCAACAGTGCTTTGAACTGTGCAGCAGAGACAGGATCCTCAGGGAACAAGGCATCAGGAGGGGTCGGCGGGACACAGGCAGGGGTGGAGGAAGCCAGCGTGGCTCAGGTCCCACGGGAGGCATTGAGGCAGCCAGGGCAGGGCACAGCACAACCCCAGAGACTTGGGCATAGCCACCCATAGTACAGCGCTGGGCTGTACAGTCTGGGGCAGTCAGTGGGATGGGGGCCGACGCTGCATCTCTGCCTGGGCCAACTGCTACATCTTCTGTACTTCTAGGTCTGCATCACTGATGGGGACAGTGATAACCCTGCCATACAGCTGGGGATGACCATGGAGAAGGGTGGGCAAAGAGCACCCTGTGCCAGGGACCACATTGGCTCTGCTCAGGTGACACATGGCCCCCAGCGCAGCCGTGTGGCACAGTGAGCTTGGGGCCAGCAAGCCCAGAGTCCTCGGCTGCTGCCAGCACAAGGAAAGCAGAACAGGAGGTGGCCTGGGCGCACGGGGAGGTCTGTGTTTTGACCCTCTGCCTTAGGACAGCATCCTTGACTGTGCCCTCCTGGACAGGGAGCAGCACTGTGCTCAGAGTCAGAGCCTCAGGACCGGCGCCTCGGCAACAGCTCGTCCTGCAGCCCAGGATGCGTCCCCACCACTGGCAAGGGCAGGCTTGGCGGGCGGGGACAGGAGCTATTTATAGCCCAGGTGCGGGCAGGTTTCTCTCATCAATAACATGCTGCAATTACAGGAAGCCAGATGATAAAGAGGCTCTGGACCTCACTGAATGGGATATTATTCCTGCCCCGTGACAGGAGAAGACGGCACGCCCTGCCAGTCACGCAGTGGGAGTCACAGGGGACAGGCACTTGCTCTCAGACACAGACATGGCTCTGTCTTATTTCCATTTTAAGTTGCTCTCAATTACACAGTGGGGCGTGAACACGGCCGCCCACCCGGTTTGGAGACTGGCACACCAGGGTACGTGAGGTGAACACTCGTGGTGAAGCTCATGCGTCCTCCAGCCCCGGCCACCTATCACCCCACAGGTGAGGGACCTGGCCACCGTGACCTCCATGCTGAGCCTGGCTGGCACCCCACAGACGCACCAAGCTCCTGCAGAGCCCCAGCACGCGCTAGGGCCCTGGACACCACGTGGCCCGGGCCCGTTGACAGCCATGCCCCCAACGAGCCTTGTGCTGTCTCCGGTGTCTCGGGTTCTTCTCTCCCGTTGCAGAGACAAAATCCCGACACCCAAGGTCAGATCACGGTTGGCAAAGGTTCTGTCCATAATCTGTGGGTTCCAGGATAGGGTGGCGCGGCAGAGGGATAACCGTCACGGTAGCCGAAGACGGGCATAGCAGCGAGCACTGAGCAGTATCTCTCTGCCCCTTTAGTGTCCTGCCAGGCTGCTGGGACGCACGGTGCCAAGCCGACCGCTGACTGAATTCGCAGCACTCAGCCTAATGCCAGCATCGCACACTCGGGCCGGAGCCTGAGACGGCACGGGACTCAGGGGACAGCGAGGCACAGCCATGACATCTGGACAGGTGTTCGGGGGCCTCTGTGCAGCTCCTTACAGCCTCCCAGGACTCTGAGCTCCCCGGGAATCTGCTCCTTCCTCAAAGTTGAGTTTAATGATATCCACACACCCAGCCTTCCAGCATTCACCCACACAGGCGCCTTCCCTACAAGTGGCCAGGAGTCGACCCCTCAGGGGTGGACGATCAGAACACTGACCTCCCTGGACACAAGTACAGGCAGGGGAGAGTGGCCCGAGGCCACTGGGGGAGGAGGAAAGTCCACAGGGATAAACATGACCGGGACCTCAGGAGGGTCGGGGCTGCAGTGAGGACTCCTACTAGCAGGTGGCAAGAGCCAGGGCCTGGGGGCTGGGCTGCAGGCTGGGGCTCAGCGGGCTGGGCAGAGGGCACCTGGGGACCAGGGCAGGAGCGGCCGGTGGAGGCCAAGTGCAGGCGAGAAGGGGTCCGCACAGGGCCATGGGGAGACAGAGTTACCGCAGTGGCTGCCGCCTGGAGGGCACCAGGCAGGACCACCCTGAAAAGCTGAGACAGCAGACGGGCTGGAGGCAGTGGCAGACAGACAGCAATCTGCACCGAGCTGGGTGTCAGGATCAGGGGCCGGCCTCAGCCACCCACCATGGGGCCTTGGGGACACAGCCCTGGAGGGCCCAGGCCAGAAGAACAGGGCTCACCTTCCCCACGATTCCAGGCACAGGTGCCCCAGTATCACTGGAAGCACCCCCAGGGTCGGCTCTGGGACACAGGAGGGGAAGGACCTGGGACACAGAGCCCAGGATGAGCAGCACGCCTGTCCCCTAGACCCGCTAGGGACCCTGACAGTCTAGGCACCCTGGTGTCAATCCCCGGCCTTCCCAATGGGCCTGCACTGGGGCCACGGTGAGCAGCCACGCACCCTTGGCATGGCGTTCCACGGCATCATAATCTCCAGGATGGAGGAGGCTCCCTGGAGCTCACCATCCTGGGCAGCTGTGAGGAGCTGCACAGAGGACCCGGCACCTCACGCACCTGCCGCCCCTCCCCACCCCAGACGGGGTTTCCTCCCTTGAAATGGGCCAGTGCTAGAGACTTGGCCTGGGCTCAAGCCGCACTCACGGGGTCCACAGCACCCGAGTGCACGCGCCGCACCGCCACCTCCCCCTTTGCCCTTGGAGGGCCCAGGTGCCCGCTGGCAGCTAACATGCCTGGTCATCAGTGCCAGGATAAAAAGCCACCAGGATTGATCCCTATCGAGCCACACCCAACGGAGGGGAGACCTGTGACCTTCCTGATGGTCGCTGTCTGGCCTGGGGCTGTCACTCTCACGGTGGGAACACTTTCTGCTCGTTGTCATCCTCATCCTGCTCAGGGTCAGCGCGAGGTCTCCTGGGGGCTGCGGGCCAGGCTGGCAGCCCTGCTCCCTCTGAGGTCTGGGGTTAGTGTGAGGGGAAGCTATGGGCGAGGGCTCCCGGCTCAGCCTCGCCTTCATGCCTGTGCTGTGTGGGGATCGTGTCTGGTGTGGGTGTGTGCTGGCCTCCCTCTGGGCGCGCACTGCCTGGGGTCCGATGTGCCAGCTGTGTTCTGTCCTCAGGAATCCAGTGGCAGTGGACATGTAAAGGATAAACTGCTGTCTCGCCCACCAGCCCCTACGTCATCCACCTCTCCACTGTAGCCACAGGCCTACTGCAGGTGGATTCTGTGCACATCACCTCCAGCACACTGCAGGCTGATTCTGCACGAATCACCACAGGTTCAAGGGCAGATCTGGCTCTGCTGGTGAGAACCAGTGCTGGACTCCACGGCCAGAGGGAGACCTGGGCGGAGCTGACCTGGGGCGGCCAGTGTGGACCCCAGGAAGACCCCTCACACAGCACGCAGCCCAGCGCCAGTGCTGGTGACTGACCTCTCCTCAAGCCCTAGCCCCTGAGAAGGCCTCCAGAGGGCCCCATCCCTGAGCTATGATGGGGCAGCACTAGCTGAGGACCTGTTGAGGCCCATTCTATCCAGGCCCAGCCCCTCTCAGGTCTAGAACCTTCCTTCCTCAGCCTGGACACCCTGGCCCTCTCTCCTAGGCCAGGACTCTCAGTGTCTTTCTCGCTTTTAAGATGACTGCTCTGCCCACAATACTCGGGAAACCCCAAACAGATTCACAGGAGCTTTGAAGACCGCAATGCCCAAGAACTAAGTCGTGAGCAGCTTCACAGACAGCATGAGTCTCCAGCAGTGTGCACGCTATAGCTATAGCCGGGAACTGCCCCGGGGCAGAGCTCCTAGGCTGGTCAAGAACAGGCTGAGGAGTGATTCCTACATAGGGCTGTGAGCCTGCGATTGGTCCAAGGCAGGCCCATGACTGGTTCACCTAGATACTGGCTCTAGGGCAATGTGGAGGTCACATGGAGGAGCTGACTGCCGTCTGTTAGGGTGGGGCTAACACTGGGAAATTTGTCAGCAGGCTCATCATAGCAGATTGGGGCCCAGTGAGGTTGGAGTTGTCCCCACCGGGCCCAGACCCCTCCCTCCTAGTCACGATCTAGTCACGCCAGGCTCCCCCATCCTCAAGGAATTGCAGCAGCACCTGAATTGGGAAACAGGAAGGCACTGCTGGCTGGACAACGGCTGCTTCATGGCCTGGGGGACGTGGAGGACAAGGTCCAAATGGGCACAACAGCCACCGACCAAGCCAAAGGAGCAAGGGCCAGACCCGCCCTCTGGCCTGTGTCACCTGTGTCCCTGCACACTGACCCACCAGGGAGGCCATTCAGGAAGGAGGGGATGTGGGCACATAGTGGCTGTTTGGCCTGGGAAGGACCTCCTGCCTGTACGCCCTGTGTGGTGCCTGGGGAGTGGCAGGACTCGGCCACTGGCCTAGCGGGGCGGCGCCTCCTCGGGCTCTAGGGCCTGAGGCCACACTCCTGCTCTTCTCAGCTGCAGCACCCAGGGCAGAGGACAGAGCCCGGCCTCCTGCCCCAGGAGGGGACAGCACCCGTGGGGCTGCAGCCTGGCTGCAGGACTGTCGGTCACAGCATGGTGACGGTGATCCTAGACACCGTGCCAGTTCTTGGGGCCCATTCCAGCCCCAGCTCTCCCACTGGGGACACACAGGGTCCCCTCAGGGAGGACTGTGGTCCTGCCTGCCCAGTCCCAGGGTGGGTGGCCACCTCCGTCTTTGTGTAGCCCCCTCGGGGTCACAGTCCCCACCACATGAGGTGAGTGGCAGCCTGGGGACACTGCAGCCCCAGGGGAGCTGGGTGGGTGGAAGGGCCCAGCTTGAAGATGCAGATCCAATACTGCCCAGTCTCGTAATGGGCTTTATTTATTTCTGCTAATGTACATTTTGTTCCTAAACCCAGAGTTGTCACTCGCTGGGCCCTAATGCTTGAGCCTCCGTTTTAGAGGAATAACAGGAACACGAGCTGCTGCTTATTTTTAACGGTGAAATTGATATTCTGTCTCCATCAATCTCGCCTTTCACACGCTGCCTGCGGGTTATTAACGTTCAGTCAGGGCATCATTTCGCGTTCTTCATATCTCAGTTCTCCTGCTCACCTTGGCGAGGAGCCGCCATCTGAGGTTTCTGTCAGCCCCCTTCAGGTTATTTTTAATTTACACCTGACAGAAAACTGAAATTACTCAAACTTAAAAATTTTCCATTTTCCCTCGGGCTTCTCTGTCAGCCACTAGCTTTTTCTCTACTTTATTTTCTTTTAAGATAAAACTCACTTAACAAAATGGACAATTTTAAGCAAACAATCCGGTGGCATTTAGTGCATTGACAGTGTTTTCTACTTTTCAGGACATAGCTCCTCTACCTCCTGATTCAAATCCATTCCTGTGCGTTTTGATCCTTTAGACAATGCTAGAAATCAGATTGTTTTATCAATTTTTTTATTGCTCTTTGCTTATAAAGGAAAAATCTATTTTTAAAAATGGTTTTGTTCCTTGCAACTTTGCTGAATGTATTAACTATGCATGTGTGCGCGTGGGCGTGTGTGTGCATGTGGGCGTGTGTGTGCGTGTGCGTGTGTGTGTGTGCACGCGCGTGTTTATTCTGTGGGATTTTTCTTATTTTTTTTATGTATTTAGTTCAGGGTCAACAGGGTCTCGCTACAATATGAGATCGGACTTGTACTGACTCCTCCTATGTTCAGCCTCCCTGGCACTAGGATTACAGGCATGTGCTACCACACCCAGTCTCAATTGCCATCTCAGCGCATCCCGGGGGCGGGCCGGCATGGCACTCCACGGACCGCACTAGGCTGCGGCGTCTATCTGAGCAGGAGCTTTAGTCCACTGAGCTATCTGGCTGGCCCTGTGGGATTTTTCTTTTCAAGGCAGAATCTCTCCGTGTGGCCCAGGTTGGCTTGGGGTGATCCTCCTGCTTCAGCCTCCCGTGCCAAGGTCCCAGGTGTGTGTTACCAGGATGGGCACCACCATCATCTCCGGGCACTGACCCCAACAGACGTGGGCCTTCCTAAGGGAGCCCTTGGCCCCTTTCTCCTCAGCTAGGCTGTGGCTCCAGTGTTTGGTGCAGGGCTGCCCAGCAGGGCAGGGACGGGCTTAGAGCAGAGCTCTCCATCTTACCCAGCACACCATCTGTTATGGGGTTCTCATAACTCCTTTCCTGTGTGGAGCCCATCTCCCTCTCCTCTAGTTTCCTAGGTGCTTTGCTATGGGAGGGTGCAGGGTTGTGCAGATGTGTGCTCCAGCAGCTGAGCTGCTCAGCTGTCACGTGCCTCCCCCATCAGCGGGGCAGTCCCACCCTCCACTGTGCTTCTCCTGTGGAACCACCTGAGTCACACTTGGTCATGGTGTAAAATTTTTTTACTGTTTCTTGTGCTTTGGGGCTCAGTTTGCTAGGATTTTGTTAAGGACTCTGGCATCCGTGTCCATGAGGGATGCTGGTTTGCAGGTTTCCTCTGGTATGGCAGTTTGTCCGGACCTGGTATCATAGCAACCAGAACCTGGGCTCCTATATTTGGAATTGATCCCCTCTTCTGCTTTCTGAGGATGAATCACGGGTGCTGCCTTCCCTAAACATGCGCTAGCACTCTCCTTTAAAGCTATCAGAACGTGGGCTCTTTGTTGTTGGCAGATTTTTGATTCTGATTTAATCTCTTTGATAAGTATAGGTCTGATCACGGTTAAATTCCTGCTTCAGGAAGTTTCAGCTGGCTCCTGCGTCTCTGCCCATACTCACTCCTTGGGTTCCTGGGTTTTGGGGCCTACCGCACAGCCTTCTAACACCTCTCAGCAGCAGTCGCACACCAATTAGCTGTTTGTGGCTGTGACAAACTGCCTGAGAGGAGAGTCAGAGCCAAGGGGGTACTGGACACTGCGGGGACCCACTCCTTCCAGGTCACACTCGGGGGATGGCTCCGCCATCGGCCCTGCCGCCTGCACTTCCAGCACCTCTGCTTGAGGCCATCGCTGGGGTCTTTCCAGCTGCGAGGGCCCAGCCCTCCCTGGACTCACAGCCCGTGGTGGCGTGTGACCTCTCCAAGTGCGCCTCTCTCCTCCTTCGGGTTCATCCCGTCCCTGGTGAGCCAGGAACATCACCCTTGCTGAGGGCTCCCGGGATTACCCGGGGCCTGGCGTCCTCCAGCCGCTGCCTCGCCCCCCCCCCCATGCACAGTCCTGACCGGTCAGATAGGATGACCAGGTCCCAGGTGGTGACTCTGCCTCTGCAACACCCTGCCTGACCGAGGCCTCCTTGCCCTGCTCCCTCTCAAGCTGCCATCCTGCAGTGGGTGGAGCCTCCTGTCACGGGGAGGCCGCAGCCCTCACCTGCACCCTCTGCAGATCCGTACAGAGGACCCCGAGGCCCCACTTCCTGCAGCTTCTCCCAGCTTTCAGTGTCATTAGGCTGCGTTTCTGGTTCCCAGATGGAGTGGAAAATCCCCAGAGCAGGGTCTCAGGACACTGAGCTCGTGCAATCTGCAGCTCTCTGATATGCCAGCACTGGCGCATGACTTG
The DNA here is from genome assembly GCA_004027165.1 of Ctenomys sociabilis. NCBI lineage: Eukaryota > Metazoa > Chordata > Mammalia > Rodentia > Ctenomyidae > Ctenomys > Ctenomys sociabilis. The sequence goes on along the minus strand of PVKA01022512.1, from coordinate 29,375 downwards.
ACAGCTTCCAGAAGCATCCACTTAGCATAGCATTCAGGATAGGAATGTAAACCCACTCGGAGGGAGCTCGAGGCCTCCCAAGCCTCTGGCATGTTCTGCCCAGTGAACACACAAAACCCCATTCCACCTTAGGGGGGTGTGACGGCCAGGGCCACCCAGAAGGGCTTTGGGAACTTCAGAGGGGCCAGAGGAGGGGCCCAGGTCTTTCTTTCCTCTGGCCACAGCCCCCGAGTTAGATCCCCGGGCATGGACTCTGGGTTCCACGGAGATCGCCTTCTCTTGTCCTAAGATCCTGCACCTCAGATCACCCTGGCCCCGCCCAGGAATCTGTGGTCAGATCCAGGACTGCTGTGGGGACAGTCGCATGGCCAAATGAGTGGCAAGGTTGCCCTGGGGCCAATGGAAAGTGGCCTTATGCTTTCCTCTCACGGCGCCCTACCTGCAGGGATTGGTTGAGAGTGGCCGCTTGTCTGCAGCATAGCCAATCAGAGCAGGCTCTGGGACTTGCCCCAGGGCTGATGGGAAACCCTTGGGCCTGGGAGGAAATGAAGGGCTTTGGGCTACCATCGTCTTGTCACTGAGAAGGTGGAGCCTGAACTAATGGGATGACTTATTTCTTGGGGTCTGATTGTGCAGACTGACCAGGTACAGGACGTCTGGGGTGACAAGCAAAAAAGAGGAGCTCTCGTGCTGACACTGTTGGGTCCCTGATCCAGCCGAGACAGGGCCTGATAGGTAGCACTCTCAGGTCCAGGAGCCCAGCCATCTTCCCCTTTTGGATTTTCTTGAGCAGACTAGACGTGGCTTCCTCTACTGCTTGAGGAGTTCTCGGGATACAGAGCCGGGTCAGAGTCAGAGACTGAATTGTGCCTCTTCTCAGCTTTCTGTCCTGAGCTTCAGTTTCCTCATCTGTAAGAGGAGAGAAGAGGCCTGGGGCGGGTCCATCACCAGCATGGAGTGCCCTGGAAAGTGCGGGCCCGGCTCAGCTGTGCCCTGTACTTCCGGCCAGACTCATCCTGGCAGAGGCTCACTGCAGGGCAGGCTTGACATCCACGATGGCTCCGTTCCCTGGACCATGGGCACAACCATCTGCTGTCTCTGTCCAGCTGTCCAACAGAGGGACTTGGAATCCGAGGCAGGGTTCTGACCTTACAGGGCCAGGGCCCCACAGAGGTGTTGTGGCTCCCTCTCCATAGGTGGACACTGCCACCCAGGGCCTGTGTTCTGTCACCATACCCAGGCCAGGTCCAGGCTGTCCCCATTAGGTGCACCAGGGAGCTGAGCCACAAGGTGTGGCCTCCCTCCTGAGGGCTCCTGGCCACCATGGAAAGGTATCTCTGGGAGGAAAGGACTTAGAGCAGGCAGGAGTCAGTTGTGTGAGCACAGCGGGGGCACGGGTGCTGCACACAGATGCCGTACACTTCACAGACACGTGGACAGACACCACACGTGAACACATGAACAGATGCCACGCACTTCGCAGACACGTGAGGTGCATGGAACCCTGAGGTATCTGTGCTGGGAGGAACACACAGGAGGTGCACACGTGCATGAGAGGTACACTCAGGTGGCAAGCACATGGCTCACATTGCAAAGCCGTCCTGCTGTCACAGGTGCCTGTGGTTGTGTGACACAGCCAGCCCTCACACGCACCCTGTGCTGAAGGCTGCATGGCTTTCTGCCTGCACCCCCCCATACTGGGAAGCGGCACCCCTGGGCCCCAGGTCAAGCTGAGCAGTGGGACTGGGGGGAGGGGCTCGGGTGGCAGGAGGCTCCCAGAAGCCACAGCAGGTGTGAGGAGAGGGGACGTGGCTGCTGCTCCCTGCACCTCTTCTGCATTTGGTTCTGTTTGCTTGGCAGCACAGGGCAGAGGCCAGGGTCCCGTGTGTGCTGGGCCATTGGTAGCACTGAGCTGTGCCCAGCGGCCTTCACCCTTCTTACCAGCCCCAGGGTGCTCCAGGGAGTTGCTAAGGAAACAGTAGAAAGTGGCCCCACACTTGATCCTCCTCCATCTCTGCTCAGGACCCAAGGTGATGTGGGCTGTGCCACAAATGTTGGTCCAAGCTGCTCCTGCCCTCTCCTCCCTCTCCCCATGCAGCTGCCTGGGCACCAAGATACTCAGGCTGGGAGGGGCGTGGCAGGCTTCCCAGAAGGTCTGTGGCTGGCTCAGGTGACGTCAGCTGCCATCAGGTCTACAGCCCAGGCTGTCCCCATCCATCAGCAGGGGAGACTGCAGTGAGGGATGGGGACTCTTTATCCGAAAGGACCAGGACAGAGGTGCACGGCTCAGGCTTGGGAGCCTGGCCTGGCCCTGAGCCTGGGGGCTCTGAGCACAGCACCGCTCTGCACTTGGCTCCCAGAGCAGAGGCTCCCTTGCAGGCTCAGCTGCGTGGCCTGGCCCCGACCAGTGCTGCCCATGTGGAACAGCAGGGTGGCTCAGGATCCGGATGTTCCGGGACTAAGGCTCTGCCAAGCTCGCCGCCCCCACATGTCACCTGTCTCTGTCCCCAAAATCCCTACAGAGCAGAAAACTAAGCTCTCAGAAGACACTGAAGTCAGTTCTATTTTCAAGAACGCAAAGAGGGTCCTGGAACACCAGTTAGCACACATTAGGACCCCAGCCGGCGGTGCTGGTCTCCGGCCCTCCTCTCCTTACCAGGTCATGGCAGTGAGGCACCCATTTAATTACAGGCTCATAGTGTGCACAGCACTTGGGGGAAGGACTTGGGCCCCGGAGGTTGGGGTGGGGGCGTGCCTGTTGTGTGGGCTCACTGGCTATGTCCAATGTCTAACCCACCCTGAACCCTGCAGACCTGGATGTGGGAACTGTGTGCAGCTCCGCACTCATTTCCCAAGTTCCCCTGGGGTCACCCCTGCAGTGCACAACAGGAAGCCCTGTGCAGCGTGGAGGAAGGTAAAGGGCTTCTGTCCCTCGAGGTGAATCCGTGGGCAGCTCCACCTGCCAGGTGTCCCTTGCCACAGGAGCTGTCCTCAGAGGTGAGCTGCCACACAGGACATATGTCCCTCCTGGGCTACGGGCTGAATCAATTCCTGAAAAGGAGGACGGGTGACAGAGGCCAGGGCAGGCACCCACCAGGATGTGCTTCCCAGGGGCACCCAGCACCCCAGTTCTCTCGGAGAGAAGGCAGGTGTGGGACAGGACTTCGGCATCAGAAGGAAGTCAGCGAAGGCTGTGGCCACCCTGAGGATGGAGCGTGAAGTCAGCAGCAGGGCGCGGGCTTCATAATTTGGGCCTCGTGGGTGGAGAAGGACAGGCGGCTTCTCTCCCTGCCTCTGCTCCACCAGTGACTGCCTGACCCTGCCCATGTGGGAACTCTGCAACCTATTTCCACCCTCCCAATTCCCAGGCCTTGTACTGGAGTTGGCCTGTGCCAGTCTGCTTCTCCCCATCCTCTCCCAGTCCCTGAGGGCAGTGTGGCAGGCAGAGGCCTGGGAGATACATCCTTCCCCACGTAGCAGAAGTGTGCCTTGGCAGTGTGCCCGGAGGGAGTTGGCAGCCGAAATGAGAGCCGCAGCTCATCTCCCTGCCGCTGGAACTCCGGCCTGCTGTCCTAGCCACAGGAAGATGGCCCCAAAGCCGCAGTGCACCTGCGACAGGCCGACCCGCCTCCTGGTCCCATGCCAGAGGCCGCACTGCATGGGGAGAGTCCCACGATGATGACCAAGGGCACCGGTGGCCATGGACAATTCTTTGCTGCAGCTACTGCACCACAGACCCGAGGAGGGGCAGCAGGAACACGTGAGACGCGCGCAGGACCACCCCGCTCCACAGCCCTGCTGCTCCGGCTACACTGGGCGACGAACAGGTGAAGCCCTAAGGAGAGGAGCCCAGCACCGGCACAGAGGGCAATGTGCCTCAGGGCCACGACGGCTATCGACAGATCAGACCCCACGCCAGAGGTCAAAAGCCCACAGGCACCACATCGCTAGCCATCCGTGAAATGCAAATAAAAACCACACTGAGATACCATCTCACTCCAGAAAGAATGGCTGTCATAAGGAAATCATCCAACAACAAATGTTGGAAAGGTTGTGGGGAAAAGGGAACACTTCTCCACTGCTGGTGGGAATGTGGACTGGTATAACCATTGTGCAGGTCAGTGTGGAGACTCCTCGAAAAAGTAGGACTAGAAATCTCATTCAAGCCAGCTATCCCCCTACTGGGAATTTTCCCAAAGGAACTGAAAACATTATATCATAGTGATATATGTGTACCTATGTTTATAGCAGCACAATGTGTGATAGAAAAATCTGGGAAACAGCCAAGATGCCCATCACATGAGGAATGGTTGAAAAGATGTGGTATTTCTATACAATGGAATATTACTCAGCTATTAAGAATGATAAGCTTGAAGCATTTATACTGAAGTGGATGCCACTTGAACATATACTCATAAGTGAAATAAACCAGACATACATGTGCAAATATCGTATAGTCTCATAGTATAAGAAGTCAAAAGAGGAAATACAAATGGAAATGTACAACAACTATTAAAAAGAATTGAGTCAGATAAGGCAAAGTGAATGGCATATGCTGCAGGATACCAATCAGCTTTTCTTCTGGATGGTTAACAACCTAAGTTCACAGATCAAACTTGGAGAAATAGAAGAGCCATAAGGCCAGCCAACATTTTGGCCCTAGCCTTTCAAGGTTAGCGAAGACTCAGGACATAGGAGAACCTGTGCTGCAACATCATGAAACTCAGTTGAGCTGCAAATTTTCTGAACAAGGAGATTATGGAGCCACAGAGGAAAGAGATTGAAGTTCTGTAGTGTGCCTGGGGAGAGTCACATGGAGAGAAGACTTTCTCTCAGGCTCTCACAGAGAGCAAACTGGTCAAGCATTGGCCGTGACTCATCCACATGGATGACACAGACAAAGGATCTACAGAATAAGGTACAGGACTACAAGATAAACCCTGAGGGGACTTCAATGACCTCATAAGAAACAAAAAGTACATGTGGTGGTATATAGGTCTTGTTCTATCTAGGTCTTGACCATCCAGCAGAAAGGTATAAAAATGAGGTAAACACCACAGGGCCATAATAATAAGTTGAGCTGTAAAGGGCTATGGCCGACAACTTCTTCAGATAACTCACTATTTTTGTGGAATGCTGGACTGTGTCGGATTGTGTCATCGAGTTCAAGCACCTAAATTGGCTGAATGACAATGGAGTGCCCATCTTTGACAGGTGTAGACAAAGGAAGGGGTATAGAAAGGAAGAATCACGATGTGTGTGCATGGACAGTACAGTTGGGAAAGATATGTCGTGCTTCTACATAATTCTGTGAGAGGCAAGATTTGCACTTGCCTCTCATAGAATTATGTGAGAGGTGGTTGGACAGGATATTATGTCGGCTTCTAGTACTATGGACAACCACTAGGAAAATAACAAGGTAGAAAGTATTAATTATTGAATCTTTGATGTAATTCAGGTATAAAAATAAGATCCGCAAACAGCTACACTCTCTTAATTACTTATAAGAGACATACAGCATAATAATGTCTGTAAGTATAATATCATGTATGCACCTTGTACAATACCAAAACATTATGAAAACAGTTTGCAATGTATTAATTTATCGAATCCATCTTGTCAAGGTGTCTTAAAACTGTCTAATTGATCTTTGTACTTCAATAAAATAAAAATTAAAAAAAAAAAAGAGACAACAACAAAAAGAAAACCAACCCAGATGACACTATAGAGCCAGATAATCAGGCTTCAGATGTATAGCCTGGCTTTGTGCTAGAAAGTCCTGGTATATAATATATTTAAGTGAGTGAATTTTATTAGTTGAGGTCAGATGTAGCTCCTGTCCTTGAGAATCTAACATTCCCCCTTTTTTCGTCTAAACCTATCAAAGATGGGCACTCTGTTGTCATCAAACCACTATAGGTGTCTGAACTCAGCGACGCAATCCAACACAGTCCAGCATTCCATGACAATAGTGAGTTATCTGAGGAAGTTGTCGACCATAGCCATTTACAGCTCAACTTATTATTATGGCCCTGTGGTGTATACCTCATTTTTATGCTTTTTCAATGTAATTGTCTGGCTATTGTGATAGAAAATTGTATTAGTGAAAATCACAGACTCTGGAGCCAGATTATCATAGTTTAAATCATTAATCTCTCTCTTTGTCAAATTTTCTCATTTATACAATGATGCCACTACCTGCTTTTCTGTATCATATGTTGTCACCTTCCATAAGGATTTTGAGGAGATTTAAGGAAAAACTGTGATGATTTATATGTCACCTTGAGTAAATCATTTTTCCTTCTTAAAAAAAAAAAAAAAAAAAAAAAGCCTACGGGCAGCCAGAAGAGGGAATCTGGGGTCTCAGTGGGCTAAAGAAAGCTGAAGAAAGGACTTAGGCTTGGAGATGGTCGGTAGAAACTCCTCATTTGGAAGTGCAAAGAGAAGAGGAGAGAAAAGAACCACAGACCACCCAGCCTGAGGGCCACACGAGTGACGGACTGCGACGTCAGAGACAGGAAAGGCCACGTGTGGAAGGAGTGTCTGGAAGAACACGGCTGAGAACCGAGCACAATTAAGAACGCTGAGCCAGACGGGATGCTCAGAAAACACCAAACCTGACTGATTTATTTTTTTAAAAAGGACAATACGGACATTTCACATTAGAATTGTACAAACCAAAAAGAAAATCTGTTAAGGTCAGGCAAAACCCACCTTCCCTATAGACTGGCGAGAAGAAGAGTCGCTGCGGATTTCTTATCCATCAAGCAGGCAAGAGCAGTAGAGGGAAGTGCTCAAAAACGGAGAGAAGAAGCCGCACCAGCGTGAAGTCTGTACAGTTCCAGCAAAATTATTTTTTAAAGGTGAAGAAGAACAAAGACTGTCTCAGACAAACAAAATGAGGGAACTCACAGCCGGCAGACCCCCCTCTCATGAAATGTTAGTTTCTTTAGTGGGAAGGAAAGTTGGGGTGCTGTCAGGATACAAAGTTGGGGCAGCATAAGGAGAAGGTGTCAGCATGAGAAGAAATAGGACTGAAATAAACTTCCTTCTTTCTGATTGGTCACCATTATTTTAAGAGTGCGTTCTGTGCTTACAGTGGCCCTGCCTGGTCCACAGTTGTGGGTTTCAGTTTCTGTTACCTGTGGCCGACCACAGCTGGAAATATCACGTGGAAAGTTCTAGAAATAAGCAGGCAGTGGATTCTGAGTCACAGTGTGTTCTGAGCGGCCCTGTGGAGCCCTGCAGGTCCTGCCATCTCCCTGCCTGGGGCCCAGGACATCCTGTCCAGTGTGTCCACATGGGCTGCGTGAGCTCTGGGCCTGTTGGTCACATGGCTGCTGGCTTGGTCACTCCCTGTGTTCTCATGGCCCTCAGGGAGGAGCTGACACTGTCCCCTGTGCCTGCCATCTGCTCACTCATCTGGCCTTAAGGCACTGCCTCATGTCCACAGCACAGAAAAGCTGGAAGTGCAGTACGAAAGAGGCTTCCAGAGAGAAAAACTAAACTCACATGGCTTTTGTGAAGCCTCAGCCCTACTTTGCTATTGCTGATCTGCGTTTGGCTGATAAATTTCCCCACAGGTGTGTAAACAGGAATAAGTGCAGTCCCCCTGGGGTCAGTGTCACCGTGGCCCCACATGCCCACTGGAGGTGGAGGAGAGACCGTGATGTCGGCCAGGGGAAGGTCTGGAGAGGGTGGCACAAGTGCCCACAGTGCCCACGACATCCTCGGGTGTCTAAGGGTGGACTTAGTTCAAGGTCTGGATTGGAAACTCAAGGCCAGTCGCTGCCTTGGCCTGTGTCTTGTTGTCCCTCCCGAAGACTCATTCGGTCACAGGTGGGACTTTCCAAAGGTGGCTGGATCTAGGTGTGTGATGCTGGGACCAAGGTGTCTGACCGGCTTGGCACAGTGTTGAGCGTGGACATGAGCAGGCCACACTGCGCGCGAGTTCTGTGCCCGAGGGGCCTGCAGCTTGGCCGGACCCTCAGGGGCGGGAGGAGGGCTGCTCCCAGCCCCTGCCCAGCTTTGCAGCGCCACTCCTTGCTGCAAGCCGCCTTGTGCCCACCGCGAGCTGTTTCTCCTGCACCAGGACCCCTGCCTCGGAGGCAGCCACTGTGAACTGGAGCTTCCACACACTGAGGCAAAATAACCTTTCCTCCTTTAACTTTGGATGTCAGGCATTGTTGTCTCAGCCATGAGAAAAGTAACGAATACAGTCACTAAGCTAAACATTTGCTAAAACTATACACTGGGATCTATGTTAATCAGCCTGAATTCTAACATTGAAACTTAATCCAGTTATAAAGATCTAAACATAGATGGAAACTTTCTCAGTCACTTTTCTCTTTTTGCTCAGACAAAATACCCAACACCCAAAACAAGGGAAGGAAAGGTTTACTTAGCTCACAGTTACTGCAGGCTTCAGTCCATACTCAGCTGGCTCCCAGGCAGACTGGCATATGGCAGAGGGCAACTGTTCATGGTGGTAGAAAACAGCAAAACAGCAAGAGCCAAAAGGGAAGAGCAACAGCAACAAGAGCAGGTCTGTCCCCCTTATGCTGCATCCAGGCATCTGCCCCTGGCGAGGTGTGGCACCCGCACCCATGACCCCAGCAGCACTCACACCCATAACCCAGCCCTGACCAGGAATTAATCACAAACTGTAGAAGTCCACCCGATGACTGCATGAGGCTTTAGGGAGACAACCAGACACAAACCGTGGCCTTCTGCCCCGGGCCCCCCAAAGACTCGTGCACATCCCTTTATGCAAAAGGCATTTAGTCCATCTCTCTAAGAGTTGCCAAAGTCCCAGCAGTTTCAGCACTGCTGAAAAGTCCAAGTCCCAAGTCTCCTCTAAGGTCTAAGGCAAACTCTTAGCTGTGAGCCCCTGTACAAATGAGAAGTGAAACACTCCCGACATACAGAGGCACAAGAACAACACTGCCATTCCAAGAGGTACAGGCAAGGGGAAACAAGGCGCTGAGGCAAAGGCAAGTCCCCACCCAGCAGGGCAACACCAAGTCCTGCAGTTCTGTGTGGAACATTTGGAGCTATCTGTGATGAGCTGTGAACTTGAAGGCCTTAGTAGCTCTGCCCCACTGCACTTCTGGGGCCGAAGCCCCTGGCTTCTCTCTCAGGCCTGCTTTTCTCCCTTCTCGCAGCTTTTCCCTAAATAATCCATGCTCCAGACTTTTCCAGACTTCTTGGTTCTCCACTGAACTTCGGGCTCCTCACTCACCGCTTCACATACTGCTCTCTCAGGGCACAGCGCCTGGCCTCCAGGGCCTTCTGGAATCCAGGCAGAAGCCTTCGGAACCTCAGAGTTCTTGCACTCTGCCTGTGCCTGAAACCAACACCACACGGACGATGCCAAGGTCCGCTGCCACCGGGAGCAGCAGCCAGGCTTCCTCCTCCCTTGGCTGTAGGGCTCAAGTGTCTGGACCACTGAGCACTCTGACCCTGACTCTGAGGAACAAATTCTCTGTGTCTGCGGCTTCTCCTGAAAGCGAAGTCTTATGCTTTTGCAGTTTTGAGGCTACAAAGGCTGTAGGCTTGCATCCTCTTGGGGTGCCCTCAGTCCATCTCTTCTATTCTGCTCCTTCTGCACAATGGAGATCTCCTCGGCTCTCTCTTTCCAACACACAACTTTATTGGACCTTCCTTTCTGGCCAAACTCACGGCATTTTAAACCATCCTGCTGGGCTCTTTGCTCTTAATTCTCAACATAAATAGGACTAAAATCCCCCAACAATAGCCATGCCACTGCTTCAACATTCGACTGCCTTGAAATTTCTTTTGTCAGATCAATCGGTCTGTGGTGTTTAATCTCAGTCTCAGGCAAAGTCTCTAGACATGAGCAAAATTCAGACAAACTCTCTGCCAAACCGCAACACACATCCTCTGAAGTCCAACAACCAGTGCAGTCCTTCTTCCCAGAAGAAACCTCATAGCCTGGTTTTAAAAGCAAGATTTCTACCAGCCTCCAGGTCTTCTGAGCTCTGGCCAAAATCGCCCATGCAGAACAGCTGAAGGCAATCAGCTCTTCTTTGTGCGCAGCATTTCCAGAGCCTTCCTGTCTCTCCCATAAGCCATTGCAGAGGTTTGTGATCCACATGGTCAGGTCTAATCATAGCAATGACCCCACTTCTTGGTACCAAATTCTGTCTTAGTTATTTTTTGTTGGGAGCCACACAAGCTAAAAAATGTGATCAAACATGTGTAGGCAGGACTAGGTCTCAGAGCCTCGAGCAAACAAGCCGTCTCGGTCCTGTCTGGTTAGGGCCAGCTGTTAGTTGCCAGGCAACCTTGTGCACATGTATAAAGAAAGGGTCACTTGGTTGTGTCTGCGTGAGTCTCTCTCGCCCATCAGGCGGACCAGTGAGCACCAGCCTTGCTTTTGTCTTCCTTTTTACCTTTTTTGTTCCTGCTGCTGTTTCTCCTAGGGTAGAACCGCTCACAGGGAGACCAGAACATCCCTATGGGTTTTCTCTCGTTGCTCAGATAAAGCACCCAACACTCAAAACGAAGGGAGGAAAGGGTTATTTAGCTCCCAGTTAATGGAGGTTTCAGTCCATACTCAGCTGGCTCCCAGGCAGACCGGCACATGGCAGAAGGCACTGGTTCATGGTCACAGAAGAAAAGCAAAACAGCAAGAAAAAAGGGAGGCATAAAGGCAACAGAGAGCAAGCCTGTCTCTCTCATGTTGTATCCAGGCTGTCTGCCCCAGGCTGGGTGTAGCATCCATACCCATAATCCCAGAGGCACTCACACCCATAATCCCAGCGGCACTCACACCCATAAGCCCAGGGGTGCTCACACCCATAATCCCAGCACTGATCCTGTATTAATCACAAACTCTAGAATTCCCCCATAACTGCATAACCTAGACACAAACCATAATAGAAACATAGCCCACATTCATGGATTTTATTGTAAACCCACTGCTAAGGACTGCCCTGTGGACTCAACATCTCAGTGTCCCTGCAAGACACTGCAGTGGCTCTGTGGTCTGTGAAGAAAGCCAGAGAGCCCAGCCTGGCCACCATGACTGCAGAGGGCATGCATGCACACCAGCTGCAGCTCCTCCTTCCGAGTCTGAGGGTCACAATAGGCTGTAATCATGCCTGTGTGTAGGGGTAGGGCAGGCATGGATGAGGAATGGAACTGAGAGCTCAGAGGTGAAGCCAGCCATGCTGGGCAGAGGGGCAAGAGCCGCTGCGACAGGGAGACCGTGGGCAGACGCGGCTGGGGCCCTGCACGTGCATCAGGTGTCCTTCACAAAGCCCGCTTCAGCTCTAAGAGGACCATGTGTTTAAATTTAAAACCACAGTGATCACAGTGTAGAAGAAAGCCTTTGGGAAGTTAGTCAAAAGCTTTTTGACTTGATCCGAAAGAGCAGCTGACAAATGGCAAAACTGAAAGCTCCCTCAAAACAAAGGCCTGACTGATGAGAGGGTAAAGGCCGGGCTGGGGAGATGCACACACCACAAGGAGGTGCTGGTAGTGTGCGTGCCACACACAGGGGCAGACACACTCCGCACAAGGGCACACACACGGGCACTCAATGCCATACATGGGCACACATGCTGCACGTGGGCACATGTATGAGCACATGTGTGCACATCCATGCACACCCAGGCACACATGAGAATACACACATGCACATGGACACATGTGCTGGCATGTGTCACACATGCACACATGTACACACATGCATACACACAGAGAAGGGCATGCACACACATGCACATGGACACATGTGCTGACACGTGTCACACACGCACACATGTACACACATGCATACACACAGAGATGCACATGCACACACATGTGCACGGACATGTGCTGACACGTGTCACACATGCACACATGTACACATGCATACAGACAGAGATGCACACGCACACACATGCACACGGACACATGTGCTGACACGTGTCACACATGTACACATGTACACATGCATACCCGCAGAGATGCACATGCACACACGAACACATGTTCTGACACATGTCACACATGCACACATGTACACACATGCATACCCACAGAGATGCACATGCACACACATGCACATGGACACATGTGCTGACACGTGTCACACATGCACACATGTACACATGCATACCCACAGAGATACACATGCACACACATGCACACGGACATGTGTGCTGACATGTGTCACACATGCACACATGTACACACATGCATGCATACAGAGATGCACATGCACACACATGCACATGGACACATGTGCTGACACGTGTCACACATGCACATATGTATGCATGCATACCTGCAGAGATGCACATGCACACATGAACACATGGACACATGTGCTGACATGTGTCACACATGCACACATGCATGCATACAGAGATGCACATGCACACACATACACATGGATACATGGGCATGCATGCACACACATGCACACAAATACACAAGCTCATGTGCATCTACATGCATATGCATGGGCACACACATGCACACAGGCACATGCTCACTCACCCACATGTGCATAGACACACTGCTCACACATGTGTACACATGCATGTCTCAAAGCATACACACATGCACAAATGTGTGCACGGGCACACACGCCTATGCATATATGTACACACATATGCACGCTGACAGCACAGCACAGCAGCCTCCAAACAACCGCCGGAGTCTACACTGAAAGAAGTAGATGCCAAATCCGTAAAGAAATCGTGCCTGGCTAACCCCGGAGAAGCCTCTGACTTCTGTCATCCTCCCTGTGTGGGTAGGGCGAGCGGGGTGCTGGCGTCACAGCAGGGCAGCCTGGCGTCACCTCCCTCAGCCCTGCAGCCCATGTCAAGGCTGCTGTCATCGATAAGTGACACGGGCCACACAGAGGGCGGTGCCTGGGCACCTCACTTGTACTCTCCCCAAAGAGTGTACCCAGCAGTGGCCCATACACTCTGCCCAGCTCACTGAAAGCAGGCGTCTCCGGACATGTCCCACCAGGGAGTAGCCCAGGACCAGCGGTCCCGCCTGCCCTGGGGGCAGAAGGGATGGGAGTGAGTGCAGGTTCCAGGTCAAGTGCGAGGGTCTGTGGCATTCACTGTGACAGGAGTGACTTTTGCTTAAAGTGTAGTAACAGGAAACGGTGTGGGCAGTGTGGACACTTTCCATACCACCCTCACACAATTTTTCTGTAAATCTAAAATCTTTTCAGACGAGAAAGCTTATTTTCACAACCCATCAGCCACAGGCCTCTACTCCACTGACCGAGCCGCCCAAGGCCCCACTAAGAAGCTCATTTTGAAAAGAAAGTGGCATGAAGACCCTGGCACAGGGGTCAGTCTGCAGATGGCAGGAAGTCATCCTGAAGACAGGCGTCCTGCAGGCAGCAGTCCCACGCATGCCTCCTGCCTGTGTGGAGCGGACGCCACTGCTCTGCGGCAGCCCCGACCTGCTGATAGCAGAGCATGCCAACTCCCTGTCCTGCCCTCGGGGCAGAATCTTGTGCTCAGTATTCCCCAGCTGGCTGCAGTTGCCACCCCAGCAATCTTTTTAAGTGGACCGGCATGAACTGCACTTGGACAAACACCAGCTGGAAGAGCCATACAGCTCCGCAGTCCACAGGAGCTGCCAGCCACACTGGCCACCACCTAGCCCTTCTTAGATCTGACGGCCACTGCTCAGCCACTGGAAGACACTGTAGTGTCCAGGAGAGCTGTGTACTCCCCACAGTAAGGACAATAAAAATGAAATGGCACAGTGAAGGACCTGTCACCCAAACACACACATGCAGAGAAGGAAGAGAAGGCCCAGGTGAAGTGGACAGTGCAGAATCCTCCTCAGGGACACGTGGAGTCACCCAAGGAGGGCGAGCAGTGTCACATGGCAGCTTGGAAATCACAGAAGGCTAAAGCGGCCACAGGCTTGGTCTAAATCAGGGGACAGAGCGCTAACCCTGTGAAGCTATAAGGGGGTAAGCATCACCTTACGACCATGGGGGAGTCTGTAGACAGCTCATGCCTAGGTCCGGGAGGCCTCAGATTCCACCATGTGCCTCAGGCACGCACAGCTCCCAACCTGTGAAGCGTTTTTTTTGAGGTCTTCCAGATGATGGTTCAGGACCTCAGGGAACAAACTATCAGAAAAGGAGGGTCATTAGTCTAATAAGGTAACTTTAGAGGAACAGCAATATGACAAGCCCTCCTTTAAAGTATTAAACAGAAATAGGGCTCCAGCAGAAGGCACCCAGAATGCGGAGCTGCCAGCCCCTGCCGTGGCTCTGTGGGGCACAGGAGATCACGGCGGTCTTGGGCGGGGCTGCAGCAAGGTGGAGACCCAGGCACCAGAGCAGCATAGTAACGAACTGAAAAGCAGGACATAGGAACAAAATGCCGAACACCAGCATCACAGCAGAGAACGTTCCAGCCAGGCTGTCAAGAAGGCCAAGAGCAGACAGCAGGTGTGTAGAGACCAGCATGGGCCTGGACAGCAGTGGTGCGGGCTGCTCTGGTCCCTGAGCGTCCAGGGTGGGGACAGGCACAAGGGTGGCCACACTCCCAGCAGCCTTTGGGGCCCTCCACAGTCCACTTCATCTGTGTCCACGATATCCAGGGCCGGGAAGGCTCAGGTCAGGCCCAGGGTGCAGCTGAGGGAAGGCAGGGCCCTATGTGGGCAGCAGGAGGGGCAGGGCACACCTGGCCACCCAGCCTGCCCTCCTCTGGAGTCACCGGTGACAGTGGACAGCAACAGAGCTGTCCAAGGCCTGATGCACCCCTCAGGCAGGTGTCCCTGCCCTTGTGTGGTCAGCCACCCTCCTGGGAGCAAGCACATAAGGGCAGCAGCTCAGGGAGGTCAGTCCATGCTTGGAAACTGGGGAGACCCCGAGGGCACAGCTGCCTGATTGTGAACCACAGCAGAGAGAATGGACCCAGGAGCCATTGGTTGGGGAAAGGGTTCGAAGCGTGCCACCCAGGAAATACTCAATATAAGAAAAAACCTATGAGCACAAAGACACCAGTGCCTCTGCACCATCCCAGCCGTCTAATCTTAGACATTATCTGCAGTGAATCCCTTACTAAAGCGTATTACACATAAGGTAAATAAAGCATGCTCGTGGAGAAGCAAGGCCCATGCTGGCAAGTCCCTAGTGTTGACGGCTAACAGAGGCACAGAGATGGTATGACCATGAAAGTGATGGGCAGCGAACGTCTCACACTGCCCCAGCTCCAAGCAGTGCGGGAACATGGGGCGGCACGGGGCGGCACGGGGCGGCCCTGCAGGGAGACGGAGGAGGACAGGCGCATCTTTGTCCTATGGGGAGCCGAGAGGCAGCACAGGGGGCGGTGAGCAGTGGAGCCTATCAGTGGGGAGGAAAGGGTGGCTCCAGGTTCTCAGTGTCCTGAGCGAAGAAGAACGGAGCAGGCACCAGAGAGGGGCAGGAGTGAGGCGGCCGGAGGAAGGCGCTCCCCGCATGGTGCAAGCAGCTACAGCTCTGGGCCTCGTGAGCCCTGCGTCATGAGGTCTGTACTGAGGCGAGGGACAGTAGTGCTGGCCCAATGAGTACCCACCTGGGCCCCGCCACCAGGAGGGGCCCTGCTGACCACAGCAGGCCTCATGGAAGTGTGGCAGCGTCCCGAGCCCACTGGAGGGGACAAAGCCACCTTGCAGATGAGGCTGGGGGCCAGGCGCTGTGCTCCGGGGCTCGCCTGTGCTGGGGCCTGGCGCACAGGCCACCTCTCTGTTGGTTCTGCTAATTGGACATCAGCATCCTTGCTCCGTCTGGTCCTTGGCCAACAGCTTCCTGTTTGCTTGTTCTTGCTCAGCTTCTGGCCTCGGGAGGACCCATGTGACCAGCCTGGGAGGAGCAGGCTCCGAGGGCCCGAGGCTCCCCACCTCCTCCCCAGCCCACCAGTCGCTGGGCCCTTGGCACTGAGGCTTCCCAGTGGTGGGCAAGACGGAGAACAGACAGCTCAGCTCTGCGCAGGCCTCCACAACAGGAGGCCACACAGCCCACGCCTCCAGCAGCGCTCGGAGACCACGTTGTATTTAAGGGTACAGCGTTTTTATTCCATAAAAGTCACAACGCGTTCTCCCCACTGAGCAGCATCCATTATCCTTCCTGGGCCGTAAACTGCTTTAAACACAACATTCCTTCCAAATTCTCATTTCTGGGCAAATCAGTATAGATAACAAAGGGCCACAGAAGCCGTAATTTATAGTGTATAAATAAAGTGCATAGCTTCCACTCATGGAAGAGAGGCGGGGACAGGTTTTCTCATTGCTGGGTGATGCATAGGACACACAGGATGGAGACTGAGAGCTGGAAATCCAGGGGCTCCGCCCCGGCAAGCCTGCCCCAGGTGCTTAGCCTCTTGCTCCCAGGAGCCCATTGGGCCCAAGGGGTGACCTGGGGACCTGGGTCCGATCCATGGGAAGCCTGAGGGCAACTGCTGAGCAGGGGGCCCGGGGCACACACAGGACCTCCCAGTGGCCACCTCCGTTGCGTGGCTGCTGGCTGTGGGGCAGGAGCAGGCTCAGTTGCAGAGGCGGAAGGCCAGAGGCTGACTGTGAGTATGTCATCACCAACCCCACCCACACAGGGAGACCCGCCCAGGCCGGCCACCCTCCTGGACCAGGGCCACACTGTGCAGGAGCCGCTGGGCCTTGTGAGGCTTGGGGCGGGGCACTTGTACACCATCACCCATTACCAAAAAAGTAATTTATTTATTTTAAAAAGCTACCAGATGAGGGAAACAGGGAGTGTCCACAGAGCTGTGAAAATTCACTCAGGGGCAAAGCAGGAGTGGTGAGGGGGGTGCAGTGAAGTTGGGGTCACCGTGTAAAGTGGGGTCTCCAGTTTGGATGCCACTGGGACCCTCCTCGCTGTGCCTGCCCCACTCCAGCTTCAGCTGAGGAGCGCTGTCTGACCTTGCTGCACCTCCCACAGCCATGGGGGTGAGCTCAGCCACAGAAGCTGTCACAGCTTGGGCTTCCCCAGGGCTGACCACACCCACACGGATGACAGCGTCACCCCATCCCAGGGAGCTGAACTCAGAGTCTCCACGAGGGCTACCTCCCACTATTCCCGCCAGGACAGCATCTTCTGGAGAAAGCTGTCCTGTGGGAGGCCAGGCCAGGCAGCTGGTGTTCCAGCTCAGGAAAACATGCAGGAGGCCATGGGCTACAGGACAGCCAGGACAGGGCCAGCTCGTGCTGGGGGCCAAGGCTGCCCTTGCTCTAGACAGGCACAGCAAGCAGGACACGGCTGAGATGCTGCTCCACAGTGGTGCCTACGATGGTCCAAAGCCCAGGCCACTGGGCAGTGGTTGTCACAGGGGGTGGCAGTGGCCCCAAGGACAGGGCCAGGGTCCTGTCCCAGACAGCTGGGGACTCCAGCCCAAAGCCCAGCATGGATGGAGGCAAGGACCAAGGGGGCTCCACTGGCCTCAGCTTGGAGGCTCTAGGGGCCACAGCCACGTAGGCCCTGCGCTCTGCACGTGGATGTGGGGGGGCATCGTGGTGTTGTGTTCAGTACTCCTGGGATAAGAGGCCCAGCTGTCACTGGCCATGCCAGCCTGTGTGTCACATGTAGCCCTAGGGTCCAGGGCTGGGGCCAGCGGGCAGCAGAGAGCCATGTGTGTGTGTGCCCGGGCTCAGAGCGACATGCTGCCCACACCCCTGTCACACGGCAGACAGGTCCACGCGCTGGGCAGAGTGGCTGCTCTTTTCCCAGGGGCTGAGCCTGGTGGAGGCTGTGCCCGGGCGGGTCCCATTCATCTGCAGGGCATGAGAACACAGAGCTGGAGCTGGTGCTAGGGGAGAGCAGGACCCACGGGCCACAGCGCACATGGGCGGGACCTGCCACTTCCAAGCTGGTGGATCCGCATCCAATACACAGAGCTCTGCCGTGACAACCACCCATGCCCATGCCCACGCACCGTGGACACAGGTACGAGTTTGTCCACCTGCACATACGCAGCTGTTGAGCCTTTCCTGGATGAGCACAAGGTCCTGGGCGTGTGGGGTAGAAGTGCACACCCTCGTGGGAAGCAGGGGCCCACAAGCAGGTGCAGGAAGCAAACCATGGAGGGGTGGTGGGAGTGTGACAGCAGGGGTCACCCAGCGAGGATGTGAATGGCAAGAAGGGGCATCACGGCTCTGCTCTGGGCTGCGCGGCCGGGTGGGGCTGGAGGCCAGGGGTGGGGCAGCGGGCAGCAGGTGCAGCGACCCGCAGGCTCAGGCGGCAGGGGAGGCACCAGCGGGCGCAGTGCACTTACAATGTCCGAGCTGAAGGGCTTTCCACTGGCACTGCGGGCTCCACTACTGGTGAGGGACCAAACCTTGGTCTTGTGCTTGAAGGCAGCTCTCACCTTTGCAGGCAGAGGAAATGTCCATTAGAAGCTGCAGCAAGGCCGGGAGGGCCAGGGCTGCTGGCCACGGGAGCCCATGCAGAAGCCCACACAGGCGGTGACATTGGCGGGCTCTTTCTGGACTCCCCCCCCCCCCCCAGGCACCCAGGCACACATACCTCGGAGTTCAGGAGACAGTGGAAGAGGAAGATGAAGCCACCCTGCGGAAGGGAGGAGCACGTGAGAGCCAGGCTCACATGGCACTGACTCGGGGCTCACAGCCAAGGGCAGTCGGCCCTCGACATGGGGCCCTGTGACGCTGGCCTCTGGCCCTGGGTGCCCCAGACCTACTCTGTCATCTAACCCAGACTGAGGCTGTAGCTGTGACCAAATACAGGGACCTCGGGGTCCGACTTGAGACTGGCACCCACTGGGCCTCAGGCTCCAACCACCGGCTGATGTGGCTAACAGTGACAGTGACATGGCACCCACAGGAGGCACCCCAGACTGCTGCCTGGTACCTACAGATGGTCCACCTGGGGAGACAGCTCAGCAGAAGGCCAGCAGGCCTCATGGACAGGACGAGCAGAGGGTGTGTCAGGGCACAGCAGGCCACCTGGCACACGCCTGCTAAGCGCCGAGGGGACCTGCACAGCGAGGCAGCCACTGCTGTCTGGGGGCACAGCCTGGGAGGGAGGGTGCATGGTGGATCCTGCAGCTCTGCCCTTCAGCAAGCCCAGACCGTGGGTGCCCGAGACTGCTCCCCAGGCAGGGACCCTTTGCCCCTTCACACCTGTCACTCCTCTCCTGTCTTCTTGCTTCTAGTCTGGAGCCCCGTGTCCCCACCCTTCCCAAGAGCAGCAGGGGGCTCCATGGGCAGCTGTGTCTTGGGCCTGCAGCACGGGCAGTGCACTGGCTCACCTGCAGGGAGTTGAGCACGGCAAACATGTACTGGAAGACCAGGGCCTGGTCGTTGACGGCCAGCACACCAAAGGCCCACGAGGTCCCCAAGATAGGCAGCAGTATGGCCACAGCCTTGGCTGTCAGCCTGGAAGAGAGAGCGAGGGCATCTTGGGGCAGGCAGGATGGACCATCAGGCGCTCGAGCTGCGAGGCTGGTGGGGCTGGGGTGGGGTCATGCTAAGGTGCAGAGGCCTCCAGAAGAGAACCCAGGTTGGGCTGTGTGCACGGGGACCCAGTGACACCCAGGAGATGAGATGAGTAAGGAGCTCCCCCACGGCCAGGATGCCTGTGAACCCAGACTGCCCCACGTGGCAGACCTCAGGAAGCCGCAGCCTGTCTGATGCCAGCACAGTAAAAGCAGTGTGCCTATACCCGGCACCCAGAAACACCCGCAGCCTCTGGACCCCAGGAACATGGCTCCAGGAGAGGCCTGAGGAAGGGGTCAGGTGCTGCTTCAAGCCACGCTTTGCTCTTCTCTAAAAGAAGCAGGGGTGGGCAGGGACATCCGGGCTCCCTGGGGGCTCTGTCCGGCCTACAGAGGCCCTGTGTTCTCACTCACCAACAGAGCTGCCGGGTACAGTGAAAGCACCAGAAGGTGCCAAGGAGCTGCGGCCCTGTGGCTGTGCCTTCCTGCCTGAGGTGGCCCCCAGACACACAAATGGGAGGGATGTGCAGTCTGCTCTCCCAGGGCACTGAGGGGCTGGGAGGGGATAGGGCCCTGCTGGCCACCATGATGGGCAGGGACAATGGCCCGAATCAGAGGAATACACCCAGCCCCACCCCTGCAAACCTCCTTCCTACCTAGCAAGCTTCAAAGGCCAGCATGCCAGGGTGATTTACAGTGCTTGGAATTCATTATGGAATAATTATTTCATCGATCCGCCGCTAGCTTGTTTATGGCATTTGCTTTCAGATCAGAAAAGATCTGTAGCTGAAGAGGCTCTGGAGATGTCTCAGCTTGAATCCCAGCTCCGTGTATGCAAAGGCCCCCAATTCTGGCCAGGAGCTGCCTGCCCGCTCCCAGCCCCACAGTGCCCAGGCCCATACCCTGCAGTGAATTCTGCTCCATGACCTGAGGCCCAGCCAGGGCCACTGTCTACAGGAGGAAAGGGGCTCCTGGGGGCCCAGCTCCTACAGGCCTTCGGCGTGTGAGGCCAGCAGGGATGGGGAGCTGTCTGTGGACAGTGTCGCCACACAACCATACCGGGGCCTACACTGGGTCCTCAGGGACCTGGCCAGTAGCTCGAGGCAGGAAGCTGTGTGGACCTGGCCTCCACATCCCGGCCTCCTGTCCACATGGCCAGGACACGGAGCAGCAGGAAGCCCTTCTCTAGGGTCTTCCTGCGAGCAGGTTCCCTGGTCACCTCTACCCCCTGCTGTGGCAAGGAGGCCATGGGGCAGAGTCTGCACAGGTCTAGCAGAGGGTGGGCAAGGTGGGGCTGGCGCAGGCTGTGGGGCCCCAAGCCCACCGCCCCTCCCCACAGCCAACCTACTTGAAGGCACTGGGGTCCCCGTGGAGCTTGTAGCTGTCAGCGCTGATCTGGGAGATGACCCTGGTGACTGTAATGAGGATGCCAATGTTGACCTACATGGAGAAGACAAAAGAGCAGTGTGGTACTGCCCAGGACTGGCAGGTGCCACACCGCTTTCCCTGCTCAGACCCCAGCCTGGCTCTGTGCCCGGGCTGGGAGCCTTGGGGTCAGATGGGCAGGGGTCAGAGCTCCTTGCAAACTGCTCATGTGCACAAGCCCAGCGGCATGCAGCCTTGCCACCCACGGCCCGCTGGTGACAGCAAGTAGAAGCCACAAGGCAAAGTGCCTGTGGAAAGACCGTCACCCCGTGGTGCACTCGCCCCAGGCCCGTCGTCTCAAATGTCCTCACTGCCCTGCACCCTCTAAGCGCTGTGGATCTGCCTGGGGTTCCCTGGGGACCCTCCAGCTGGGGTCACTCAGGGTCTCTGGAAAAGGCTGCAGTGCAAGCTGTGACCTCCCTGGCTGCTCTCCAGGGTCCTGAACACTGAGGGCTGCACTATCCCAGGGTTCTTCTCAGTTGGGAAGAGTCTTGAGGCCATGGACACAGTTGGAGGCAGCCAGCCACAGGCCAGAAGCCTCTGCAGGAATCTTTCACCCAACCCGTGTCCCAATGCTCCATGTGCAGGCCGGGTGGCTGCAGGTCAGACCGGTCCTGGTGCCCAGTGTGAGCTGCACTCCTGGGGGCTGGCAGTCAAGATGCCCCTCCCAGCTATTCACTCCACATCTGCATTCTTGGCTCAATGGGCAGATCTGGGCCTTCCCCCCATGGAGACTACCTTATCCCAGGGCACGCAGGCTCTCGAACACAGTCCCCGCATGTTTGCATCCGGCCCTTCCCCTGCCAGCCGTGGCCCCCCTTTCTGACTGTCAGAAGGGAGAGGAACGACCCAGTGCAGTGGGCAGAGGCCAGCAGGCTGCATGGCATCTTGCCAAGGGACACAGAGGGACAAGGGTGGGCCTTAAGCCAGAGCCTGTGTGTCTGCTCAGGCTGGGTGCAAAGAAACCCCAAGCCTAGTGCCTCCTGGAGGAGGTAGAGACCAGGGAATTAAGAAGACTGGGGTGGAGGCTTCTCATGCATGTGTGTGCTTCTCATATACTCTCAAGTTTTTCTTTAAAATTTTTGAACCACATGCATTAAAATTTCAGACTCAAGTTACCTAAATTTCAACTGCAACTAGTCCCCAAATAAAAGAAAAATAACTCAAAACTCACCTCCTGTGGTAACACAGGCAGTATGCCTCCACAGCACTTGGTGGAGGGGGCCCAAGGGATCACGAGGTCACACGCATAGTTGACACCACCCCCTCCCAGGCAGCAGCAAGGGTGCCATCAGCCACCAGAGTCCCCTTGGCGGCAGGAGGGGTCTGAGCAGAATTTCAATGATCGGAGAACAAACCCAGCCTTTCAACATCTTCCTGGAACTCATCCCTAATTAACCACCATGACCCCAGGGCTGCAGGGGACAAGTGTCACCACAGGGGACACTTAGAGGGTCCTCAGCTGAGGAAGGGCGGGATATAAGGAGTGGATCCTTGTGAGAGTGGAGTATGGGGGCATCGGTGCCCAGTAGCCACCGGTAGCCTTCACCCAGTGTGGAGTCCGACAGTCCTCAGGGCACGGAGCTCAGACACCCCGGCGGGAAGGCCATGAGTGAGGATCCAAAGGCTCACATGCCTCTGGTGCTGTCAGCCACAGCCTGGGTCCCCTGGGGCCTGAGAAAGGACCCCACGCTGGCACCTCCAAGGAACCACAGGGACTTGGCTCAAAACACACAGGTCACTGTGTCCTGGGCTGGCTAAGGTCCCTTCAGCTGAACGCATCCCTATCTACCAGACTCCAAGTGACCATGATGCCAGGGCTGCAGGAGGTCAGGGAGCTCTGGTCCTCTGAGTACCAGATGGGATGGAAGCAGGATGTTCCTGCCAATCCTGACGGATTCTGCTCCTCAGGGGCAGCACCAGGTCTGCAGGGAACCACATCCCCCAGGGCAGGTGACTCTATCCCAGGGTTAGAGCTGTGTCCAAGCCTGGTCAATCAGAGCTCCCCTCTCCTTCAGTCTCAGACAGAGCTAGCCAATCAGAGAACCTTTCTCTTCCAGTCTCAGACAGAGCTGGCCAATCAGAGCACCCCTCTCCTCCAGTCTCAGACAGAGCTAGCCAATCAGAGCACTCCTCTCCTCCACTCTCAGTGAGAGCTAGCCAATCAGAGCACTCCTATCCTCCAGTCTCAGTGAGCAGTCCATGATGGTCAGATATACAAACTGGCCCATCAGAAAGGACTCCAGCCCAGTAATGTCAGAACAGCAGCAAGGCAGGCTCATCAACAGCTATCTGTGACGCAGTTGTGACACCACTGAGACCAACCTAGAGCGAAGCAGGAGGAACCCTGGCCTATGGACAGCAGGACTTGCCTTATTCTGGGACAGCTGGGGACTTGGAAGCCCTGTGCCCTAGGAGCAAAGCGCAGAGCAAGGCTGCGCCTTGACTGTGTCCTCTGCGGCTGCAAACCCAGCTGACAGGGCATGCAGCTCTTGGGCTGGAAGGGGGGGGTACACCCTGCACAGCGGAGCCTCCTGCCTTGGAGACCGATGGCCCCAAGTCAGGGCCATGGGGACACCCAGCTACACCGGCAGCCTTCTGCCACTGTCCCTAACCCTTCATAGCCTGGACTCCAGGTTGGGCAGAGCTCATACAACTGAGACCTCCTCACACAGAGACATCATCCCTAGCCCCAAGGACTCCAGGGCTGCAAGTCCAGGATGGGTAATAAGAACTGGATCCCCCTAGCTAGTGCCTGTGAACTGGGCTGTGCCTCCACACCCCCATCAGAGGGTTCCCCAGCCACTGAAGCTGCATCCACTCCTGTCTCCTCTCTCACATTCTAGTAAAGTCTTCTCCCATAGGTGTGGCTTTGTTCTAATTTCTGTTTCTACTAACCCAAGGGCATGATATACCAGTGACTTCGGTGTTCTGTGTGGCCTAGCCCTGGAGCACTGGCCTCTCCCAAAGGGGTTAGGGGGATCCATGTGGACAGCGGGTCCCTCTCCCTTCCCTGTGCAGCTCTGTGCCCCAGGAGCACCTACCACGATGACCAGCAAGGCGGGGCCCACAAAGGCCCAGATGGCACCTGTCCCCAGTGACAGCCAGCAGCTGTGGGGAGAGCAAAGCGTCACTCAGTGACCTGGACCCCCCCCCGGCCACAGCCCTCACCAGGGCTGTCCTCAGCCTCCACCCCACCAGACCACAGCCAGCAGCGTTCTTGGTCCCCAAGCGCCCTTCCCCTACAATGGTCCAAGGACTGCCTTCTGAGATGCAGTGTCCAATCTGGGGCTGCAGAGGTCCCCAACCTCCACACACCCAGGCCACAGGCATGCGTACAGCTGCACTCGCTCTGTCCTGGGGTTCCTGGGTGCTGGCTGGGAGCCACACCTGCTGACCCACAGGACCTGAGCGTGGGCTGGGCAGCCGTGGCTAAAGAAGCCCAGTCAGGAGCCCCAGGCCCTGTGACAGTTCAGGTCCTTGTCCCAGGCCTTCTCAGCATGATGCCGAGCCCAACAGACAGACAGACAGCACCCAGGCCAGGCGCCTCCGGACCCCAGCACACCCACTCACTTGTTACTTGTCCCATAGCTGTCCATGGCAAAGGAGATGGTGACGATACAGATGACCAGGGGAAAGCCTGCAAGAAGGAGAAAGTCACGTGGCAGCCTGGCCCTCGGCTCCTAACTGGCCGAGACTAGACAGCTAGGCAGGAACACGGCCGGGCACGGACTATACATATCAGCATCTACAGAAGCCCCCAGCCCGAGGCAGAGGGGTCATGAGAACTCGCCCCTGAGCTGCGGGGAAAGTCAAGCAGCTCGGCCAGGTCCTACCCAAGCCTGAAATTCCTCAGCAAGCTGACCTTTCTCGTCTGCGGCTCTGGGCCCCGGGCCCAGCCCACTCCTGCATCTGGAAGCCCTGACCCCAGGGCACCGGGGCCCTGCTCATCTGTTAGGGATAGAGCCTGAGATTCAGCTGGGTCCTGCCGGGTCCTGAGGGGGCAAGGGTGTTAGTGGGACCGGGCCACACAGCCACCTCCAGGAGGTGCGGAGAGCAAACTGTGCTGCTGAGCACCATCCAGCCGTGCCTGCGGTCTGCACCGTGTGCCTTGGTCTGCACTCGAGCCGCCAGCTATCCTCTCCTCTGGACTGGTTCAGGATGGCTGCCATGGCTAAAGGCTAAGGGTGAGCATGAGGCGTTGGGCTGTGCTACCCAAAGCACAGGAGCCACGGCAGGCCTCCTCCGAGTGGCACTGCAAGGAGTGTGCAGCAGGGCAGGCAATCCCAGAGCCCAATCCTCAGGGCCTCCTGCCTCTGCAAAGTGGGGGCTCTGGGGCTCTGCTCCTCTTAGAGAGGGGAAGGGGACACAGACCAAGCGGGATGAGCTGTGCTCACCTATCAGCACCCTCAGATGGACACAGTCACAGAGCACTACAAGTCTGTACCAATAAAAATCTTTTAAAATTAAGTCTTCCTGGAGCCTCTGGCCTAGCCCTGAATGAACTGGCCTTGCCCTGGGGTTGAGGGGGTCGTGCAGGAGCTGCGGAACCCCTAAAAGGAAGAGTGGCTCACAGCCCTGCCCGGCCTTCTGCACCAGCACATGCCCTGTTGCTCAGAAAGAAAGGTGCAGGGCGCAAGGCAGGGAGAACCCACAGCCTCCCTGGGGGCCCCCATAGCATTTCTTGGCTTCTTGGGCTGAGATGAGGCTGGCTTGGCCTTTGTGTGTGAAGCTTGGCAGGAAGTCCCGGGTCCTGCCCCTGAGACTGTGCTCCTCCCGTGAGAGGGTTAGGGCCTCTGGGGGGCGGCCAGAGAGGTGGCCATGAGCAGGCCTTTCCCAGGAACCTTTGTCACTCTGGGTCGCCTGACAAAGGGCAGGAGCTGCTCTGGGGTCCAGGCCGAGCGTTTCCTCTGCTGTGTTCTCCTTGACGGGCAGGGGAGCCCAGGACCCTGGAGGCGGTGCAGCCCCCAAGGATTGTCTCTGGGTAGCTGCGGTCTATACCGCAGGCCTAGGAGCCACTCTGAGCCCAGGCACTGACTCTGACATCCTACGAGGACTGACACAGCCCAAAAACGGGGAAGGGGGAATCCAGTGGTCAGCAGGGAACCCTGGGCCCCTTGGGCAGCTGCTACAGGGCCCTGAGCTGCTTCTGGTGGGGGCTTGCAAAGAACACACTCCGGAGTGGGTTTGGAGGAGGAAGTCCATGAGGTGGAGTTGGGTGGGGAAGGAGCCTGGGCCTTGGGGTTACGTAGGCCAGTCGTGCAGCACAGGGGCAGCAGGGCCTCACTGGCTTCCAGTTCTGCTAAGGACAGGAGGTGTGTGGACAGGGGGGTCAGAGTGGGGGCTGACCCTGAATAGCTGCTCAGCGCAGCCTCACTGGGACCGCATCACAGGGAAGAAGGGCCCCAAGCCAACGCCCCCAGGGGGCCCAGGCCTGTGCTGCTCACTCAGGCTCGCAGAGGCCGTGGGGGCCCAGGCGTGGCATCCAAAGAGGCCACGTGTGTCCAGGACCCCAGCCCATGGCTCCTGACAACTCATTTGCTCAACACTGCGTGGCCCACATAAGACACCACCCACCAGGACATTACACTCAGGCCCACAGCACCCACGCACGCATTCTCAACCTTGCCACACCCGCATAGGCCTACCGTGCCACACAGAGCCACACAGGCCACGTCACACAGGCTCACACTCACCATATCCACACCACGCATGCACACACATGCACCCTCACACACAGGCACATTCTCACCATGAGGCCATGAGCTCGCCCCCAGGCTCCTCCCTCTGGCAATGCTTCCCACACGTGCTGTCACCCCCACCCACCCCAGCTGGCTTCACTGAGGCTTAGCACATGCACATGTGACACACCCTGCCTCCACAGTGTGTGACTAATTCCTCAGGGAATCGGTGAGCTACACGTGGCAGCCACCCCACCTCCTACCCCTCACCGACTGCGGCCAGCTGCCCCGGGGATGGACAGAAGGAGCTGGGCTCCGGGGGTGGGCAGCAGAGGACACTGGCCTTGGGGCCACCTGAGCTCCTGAGTGGGCTGCAGGGGGCACAGACGGGGGAGGTGGCTGCCCACATGCCCTGAGAAGGCCTGCGGGGTGGGGGTGGGGGTGACACTCCTCTGCTCCAGCTGCAGACAGATC
Organism: Ctenomys sociabilis; assembly: GCA_004027165.1. Lineage (NCBI taxonomy): Eukaryota > Metazoa > Chordata > Mammalia > Rodentia > Ctenomyidae > Ctenomys > Ctenomys sociabilis. Next base: position 2,350 of record PVKA01022512.1, on the reverse strand, counting down.
ACACATGCGGACTGCAGATCTCAGGGCAGGGGCTGAGTCTGCATGATGAGACAGGGTGCTGCCCACTGGTGCTTCCCAGCGAGCGCAGAAACTGCAGGCACCACCCAGCTGGGCATAGGCAGGGTGACCTGGCCCAAGAAGAACTTCCAGACCCAGGGCTGCTGACCCTCTGCAGAGCACCTGAGAGACCACAGGACGCACAGGGAATCACCTTTACACCGGAAAAAAGGCTGAACCTTCCTGCACACCCCAAAGATGGTGGCAAACGACCCCACAGAGCCTGTGTGAAAAGATCTCACCCGGGGCGGGCACCAGGCTACTGCTAGGCATGCTCTGCTCCTGCGAGGGGACACGGGGCCAGCCCGACAGAGACCCTGGGACCAGGGAGCTGTGCTCAGAAGAACACACAGCCCCCGGAGGGGCCGGGACCCAGAGCCCCTGCCCCGCGTTCTCCATACCCAGCCTTTGAGGAGGGTGCAGGAGTGTGCGCGTGCACAGGGCGAACAGATGGCAGAAAGCACTGGGAGGGGACCCGGAGATGTCATGGAAGACCTTGCAGCTCAGTGCAGTGTCGTTTACCAGAACAGCTCCCAGAAAGGCACGGGCACGCAGCGACATCGTCTCAATGGCAGTGAGGGCACAGATATCATTTTAGAAGGAACAATCAGGGATCAAGTTGGAATTGTGGGCTTGCAAAATGCAGAGATGAAAATGAAAGTTTCACCAAAACCCCTTGCAGTCATCCTAATACACGCACGCATGCACGCACGCGCTGCCCGCACGCACACACACGCGCACGCAAGCCTCGCTGGTGTAGGCGATTGTGGCATTACACCGGACGGAACAAATGCACGTGCGGTCCCTCAATCCAGAGAGAAAGAGTGGTAGAAAACAGCGAGTGCCTGTTGGGCCTATGAATCAGAGAAGAAATTCGTTCCCACAGCGCACAGAGCAGGAACGGTGGCTGCTGTGCCACGGAATAGGTGAAGCCACACAGACCTCGTGGCCGTGTGGCCAGAAGCGCAGGTGAGGAGGGGGGCACAGCACCCCACAGACGCACTGGCCTCTCTCTTCATTGCGGCTTCCTGTAAAGTCAGATGAGGATGGAACAAGCGGGAACAGCGAGGCACTGTCGCCACGCCACACACAGATGTCACACAGGCAGCAGCCACCACAGAAAAAGGGAAACTAGAGCCGGAGGAGTCACACCTCCCCACCCTGGAATCCAGTGGGAAGCGGATTCAGCAAACTAAGATGGACTCAATAAGCACTAGAAGGGATAAAGAAAAGACAACTCAGAAGTACAGTGAAGGATCCATTGGGGAATTAAAGGGTTATGCTAGAAAATTTCACTTACTTCAAAGGAAGGCAGTAAACAAAGAAGAGTGAGGTCACCGATTGGTGGAAACGTGGAAGAAAGGCAGCTGTGAACACATGCGAGTTGAGGAGGTCGCGGTGGAGGTGGGGTAGGCCCAAGAGCAAGGGTGGTGCACAGCTGACCCCAGGCGACGCCTGCGGATCCCGGACACGGACAGGGGGACCAGCAGGAGGAAAAGGAACCCGGGCAAGGCGGGAAACAAGCGGCTAGGCCAAGGACAGAGCGGACTTTCAGTAACGCAGAGCCGGAGACCAGGGTGGCACAGAACAGCGACACAGTGACAGCACAGAGCCCCAGCCGGCATGGCGCAGGTGGCTCTTCCCAGCAGATGGTTTCTTCTTGGCCGATCGTCACCAGTCCACAAAACCAGCCTGAGCACCATTAAGGGAACAAGGTCACACGAACCACCCAGGATGATCACAAGGAAGTGGCCATCAGCTCGGCCTGGGGGACTCGGGCCCCACATTCATAGATGATCAGGGCTGGGAGATTAGGAAGCATTTCGGGCACACACAGGCAAGGGCCCACGGAAGAAACACGGGCCCTAAAGCAGTGCACGGGAGGACAGCGCCTCCCGGACCAGATAGAAAGACAACCCTGAGAACCGGGCCCTTACACAGAGCTCAGCAGACCGAGAGCGAGGACAGCGGGGGCGAGCACAGGGGAAGCAACACACTCCAGAGCAGACGCTCTGCCCAGGTGACAGGAAATCCAGGCACGGCGGTGCACGCCTGGAATCCTGGCCCTCAGGAAGCTGAGGCAGCATTGCCAGGAGCTCAAGGCCAGCCTGGGCTACACGGCGAGACCTTGTCTCAAAATGACAAAACTAAACCAGATGCCCCAGGAAAACCAAGAAAACCACACGTTGCTTCTTTAAAAGATGGCCAAGTAGACGAGTCGGGGACATCAGGAGTGTCTCCAGGGACCTGAAATTCAGCCTGTGCCAGGGCTGTCCCCCCCCCCCCCCCCCCC
>PVKA01022511.1:0-37000 GCA_004027165.1 Ctenomys sociabilis | reverse complement strand
CAAGGAGGAGGAGGAAAAAGACAAAGAAGGAGCAAGAGAAGGAGAAAGTGGAACAAGGAAAGGAAGAGGAGCGCCTTTAGGCCTGCTGGAGTTCCCGTCTTTGGGGGTGCCATGACCCCTGCCGTGACTCTTTCTGGCCAAGTTGTCTGATTAAATCACCCAAATCTTCCTAACCTGGTAGTGTGATGCAGGGTGGTTGGAGGCCGAGCTGCTAGAAGGAGGCTCTGACAAAGAGGAGGAGCTGGGGTCTGAGTGCAGGCTGGGAGCCTGGGAGAGTGGCTGGGTCAAGAGTCGGTTACTTCTGCCCTTCCTAGCCCTCTCTCCCCAGAGGAGCTGAGCACTGAACTGCTGCCATGCGCGGTGACTTGAGTGAGGGCTAAGATGCAGTTTCAGGCCTGGTTTTGATGTATTTTAATGTCCCCAGTGAGAAGGTGAAGTATTATAAAGATCCCATGTAACATATAATATTAAAACATTTAAAGAATGTTGTGTTTCAAACTTAATGTCTACATGTAGACATCTGAATGGCGTTACCAAAAAATTGTAAACATATATCCAGAATTCTTGTCCCTGTCATTAGGGCCTTGTGGTAGCCTGCTGTCCTGCCTGCCCTGATTTAGGCTTATGCCAGTTTCATTCATAAAGTGCATATACATTGTTCAGTTTGAGAGGTTTCTGTCTTGTTATGATTAACAATCATTTTGATTTTTAGTTGTCAATATTTTTAGTGGCTTTGCCAGTTTGCTTCATTATTCCTTTATAGTCATTGGGTTGCTTCCAATGTTTTGTCTCGTAATCAACAATCCAGTGGACATTTTTTCTTTTAATTTTTAACATTATATAGTGTTATGGTTTGTATTTAGTTGTCCCCCCAAAACCCCATGTAGTCATGGGGTGAGGATTTCTAGAGTTTGTGATTAACTCATGATCCACTGGGATTATGTGTGATCCAAGGCTGGGATTATGGGTGTTAGTACTGTTAGGATTATGGGTGTGAGTACTTCCCCAGCCTGGGGTAGAGAGCCTGACTGTAATATAAGAGACAGAGAGAAAGACTTTCTGTAGCTATTGCTTTTTGTTGCATTGTTGTTTTTCCATCACCATGAACTGATGCTTTCTGCCATGTGCCAGTCTGCCTTGAAAGGAGCAGAGTATGGACTGAAACCTCCAGTAACTGTGAGCTAAATAAACCTTTCCTTCCTTCATTGGGCGTTGGGTATTTGTTCCAGCAATGAGAGAAGAGTAACTAAGACACATATTAACATTTCTCAATAGAATCTCCCTGGTAAGAATGGATTAGTGGATTTAGAGGTAGAAGGTCTGAGATTGATCTCTGATCTCCTCTCTGTGTGATCTTAGGTAAACAGCCAGCTTGAGTTTTCTTACCTGTAGACTTGATTTCTACTTTATCACACCTCCTTCATAGTTTTCTATTGAGTATTAATGAGCTATTTTGTAAGCAATAGTGCACAGCATACTGAGACAAAAAGGCCAGATGCTTTCATGCTTCTGGACTTGTGCCCCAAGATTCTGTCTCCAAAGGTGGAGTCATCAGTGGTGTTCTGAGTGGACAAAGGGTTTGTGTGAACTCCCCAGCATTGGATTTTATGATTCTAACGTTCAATGCAACAGAGATACCAGATTTGAAAAGTATTTAGGGAAATTTTGAAAAGTGTAGAATAAATGCTTTGGTAGTAAAAAGTCAAAGATGACCAAAGCTGCCACAAGGCACAGCATGGTAACAAGGGACTGAAATAAGAGAAAGAATCAAAGAGCTGGGGTGGAGAGAGGGGTGTGGCTTGGGAAGGAGGGGCACTTTTCAGAGGCCTCTCACTGGTGCTAGGTAGGGAGGGGGTGGGCCCTTGGGGAGCTTTCAGTATTTCCTGCACTCTGGCTGGGCTGGGCAGCTCACAGCTTCCTCTCTAGGCTCTGGCAGAGGTGCTTGACTTTGACTCAGCTCTCCTCTGTCTTCCACCCATAGAGGAGCAGATGTGACACAGGGAGAGAACAATGCCCCACTGTAAGAGTCCATCTGTCACAGAGCCCTCACCCCCCATGCTGCCAGTATCTCTGACCCTCTCTCTGCCCACTCAGCTTCAGCCTTGCAAGACCTGGGGTCAAACACTGCCTAGATGTTGCCCTCTCCCCACTGCCCTTTGCAGAGCTGTCTTTGGCTCATCTTCCCCAGGAAGGTGGGGTTCATTCTGCACAGCTGGGTCCTTGGCACTGGAAGAAGGGATAGGCACTTATGTTCCAGAGGCCTGGATGAAGTGACCTGGCTTAGCCCTTCTCATGAGGCCTCAGTGGTCTTGACTGTTAACTTAAAAGGAAGCATGAAAACAACCCTGGTGAGCCCCAGAGCTCCCGAGCTACCCTTCTAGAAATAGCTGTGGCTCCAACCATGGTCCTCACTGACACTGTGCAGTAGGACAATGGCTCTCTCTGCATTGGGTGTGAAGAGGATTTCCTCTGTCTCTTGATGCTTTATCCTTATGAGGGAAGCAGGGCTACATATGAGGAAACTGAGGCTGAGGATGGGAAATACAGAACAACTGTGGGAGCTGGGGTGTTGGAATTCCGGCCACTAATTCTGGTCAGAGTTGTGTTCTTGAGGTCCCATCCCCCGAGCTCAGTGAGGAGCGTATGGCCAGGGAGGAAGGATGTAGAAGAGGGCAGCTGCAGGGGTGTGGAAGAGAGACGGGTTCAGGGGAGAGCTGGGAGCACCCCTGCAAGCGCAGCTTCCCTTGAGAAGGGCTGGTGGAGTAGAAGTGAGGTGCAACTGCCATTTTCCGAGTTAGTGTGCAGAGCGCCTTTCCTATTCCTGTGATGCTGCCTCTTCTTGGGCTTCCCTGGCTTTCTGTCTTTAGGGCCGAGAGGGCCGTTGTAGGTTGAGCACATTCAGTGACTGCTGCTGTTTGAATCTTTGTGAGAAGCTGCTCTCAAGACTGGAAGGTGGTGGGTCCCAGGTCACCTCTGCTGGACACTTGCGGGGAGTTTTCTCTTCTTTTGGACCTGCAGAATTTCTGCCTTTCAGTTGCTTCCTCTGTCCTCAGTAAGCATGGCCATTTACAAAGCTGAGTGTCCTTGCTCAATGATTGTCCCTGTTTCCTCGTTCCCCAGGAAAAGTAGAGCTCTTCTGAGGTGACGCTCAAGGCCGCGGTGTTTCCCATACCTACGCTGGGCCTTAGTGCTTGCACCCACTCCTCTTCCTGGACTCCCTGTGCTCCTGCCACTGAGAATGCTATCTGGTTCTTGGAGTTTTGTAGAGGTCACCTCCAAGCTGTGTCCTGCATGGGGCGCCCTTTCCTCTTATTTGCCCACAGATGTTGCAGTGGTTCTCTGGGATGCAGCTCACACAAACCTTTTGCTGTCTCTGTATGTCTCCTCCCTCTCCAGAGGCAGGGTGCTTGCAGGACAAGGGTCAGCCCTGATCATTTCGGTATCCTTGGCACCAAGCTAGGTTTGGAGGGCTTGTTAAGTGATAAGGGGCTTTTGCTGGGCTCTTGAATACGATTTCCTCCTCCAAGGCTTTAGCCCATCTCCATTCTGTGACTAGAATGTTCTTTTAAAACACTTGGAGCTATATTGCTCATGTGCTTAAAATCCCTCACTGGTCTTCAGTTGCCCTTGGGATGAAACATTTACTCTGGTGACCTCAGATGCCACTGCTCTTGTTCCTGGAGTCGTCTGAGGTCCTTCCAGGTCGGACCCATTCTTTCCTGACTCAAGACCTGCAGGGCTGTTTCTTCCTTTGAGAGTTCCGAGTCCTTATTTCAGCATGAAGAGGTAGGTTGGCTCTTATTGTCTGTGTGGTCTAGGAGTGACAAACCCTGGGGTGTGCTGGAGGCTTGTACCTGTGTGCTCCTAAGCCCACCTTTATAAGAAATAAGGAGAGCTTGCTGGCAAAATTCTGTGAGACAAGCTGTCTGGGAGGCTAAGACAGGAGCATGGCAAATTCAAGCCCAGCCAGAGGAAGGTGGAGAAACCCTTGTCAAATAACAAACAAACAAACAAACAACCCCCAACCCCCCCCACCCCACAAAAAAACCTCCAACAACACAAACCTAAAGATTGAGCATATAGCTTAGTGTGAAGGCCCTGGATCTAATCTCCAGATCTCCTTCCCCAAAACAAAATAAAATAAAGCAAAACCAAACACCAAGGAGAGAAGCTGTACTGAGCTTCCATGGATGAATAGAAGCAGGAGAAAGGAAGAAAACCCAAAGACCTGTGTACAGACTCTTACTCCACACTGAACATTGGTCACTAGGGACAAGTAACTTAATTGCTCTAAACTGTTTTTTCATCTGTGAAAAGGGCTTAATAATAGTGTCATCACAAGTTTAAGCAAATGTCTATGATGCACTTCAGCACAGGGTTTAACATTGTTTGGTGGAGTGCATGTAAATATACACTGGGCATTACTCAAAATCAGCTCAGAATTTTTCCTTTCTCTCTCTCCTTTTTTTCCCTTCCCTCCTCCTCTTCTTGTCTTTCCTCTTATCTTGCCTTGTCCCCTTAATTTCTTTCTTTTTTCTCTTCAGCACTTAATAAACATTACTGAGTGCCTGTAGTATGCCAGGGCATATCCCAGAGTCTGGGAAAAGGTCCTGCAGAGAACAATGTGTGTTTTGTTGTTGTTTCTTGCTTGTGTCCCCGAGTGAACTTCGTGTTTGTCTATATGGCTTAGCCCCCTATGACAGTCCCAGCAAATCCTGGGAGCTGGGGTGGTGCTGGGACAGAGGCGGAGAGATGAAAGGGCTTTCAACCAGGACTCTCCATTCAGCTGCACCCCACCCACGGCCCAGCAGGAAGTCTCCACTTGGGATCTGAAAGTGCTCTTTCAGCAGTGCCAGTGTGGAAGCTCAGATCTTGCTAACAGTTGCTTAATTTTAGGAACTGGGCTATATTTTGCCAAGTTGTGATCCCCCCTGGACCTCCAAGCATTCTGAGCTTGGAATGAAACCCAAACCATGAAGTCTTAAACTCTTAAAAGTGAAAAAGAATAAAAATAATTTCTAGGTTCAAAGAAAAAGTCTTCACCTGGCTCTTGGATGAAGGAGTTCATCCAAAATATGATCATCCAAAAACAGTATTCTGAAAAGTCTCCTTTGGAACAGTTAGGTGCCTGTGGATGAAACTTCCTAATTCAGAAACTCTAAAGGATAGTGGTGGGGAATGGTCTCCTTTCCATTAAATGGGTTGTTTTATGATGTCAGTTGCTCAGAGAACATGAAATGCTTTTCTCTTTGATTGGGAAAGATCGTCTATGGCTAATGGATTTATAAGTTTGAATCCCCAGTTGTTTACATCTTAAAGGTAAATTTTACAACTCCGCTCCCTTAAGTCGAAGAGCCCATAAAAAAAGTTACACCAAAGACTATTAACATAGTTCAAAGCAGATTTGGTGAATCATGAAATTGGGATTATGAAGGTTAGTTATGTTGGTGAAATAGTCCCCTGCCATCCTTCAGGATTCAAAATCAAATTTCAGCCCCTTTCTCAGTTCTTCTCCTTAGCCCCATGTCCCATGAGGCCTGAAGCCTTTGCCACGCCTGCTTGTGTGAAGGAGGGGGGATGGGGAGGATGAACTAGTAGCTCAGGTTTAGTCATCACTGTCCAAGAGCTGTGCCCATGGATCCCCCAATGTGGCAGGATGGCAGAAGCTTCTGGAGGAGTAGGAACTAAACCCTTGGAGCTTTGCATGCTGGTGGGCTTAATTTGAAGCAAGAATTTGATGTAAGGGACACTTACATCTCAAGGGCAGGATTTACTCTGCTTTGTGGTTGTGGATTCAGGGACCACAGTTAATTCCAAGACAGGCCCCTCTGTGGAGTCCTCAGCTGTCTTCCTCCAGGAAGCCACCAAGTTGGCCTGGACTCAGAAGGGAGGAATGTAGATGTCCTGGGTGGGGGCAGTAAGGCTTCAGGAATGGCTCTAAGAGGAGTTTTACAGTGATACCCACATGCAGGGTTTTAAAGCAGGTCTGCTGTCTACCCATCAGGGCCTTAGAGAAGTCATTTCTCTCCTTGAGTGGGGGCTGATACTGGTGACTCGTTTCTGCTGACAGAATGTGGCAGAGAGGACGTGTGTAACCTTGGAGGCTACATCTTCAGAGGCGATGTGGCTTCTACCAGGTTCTTTCTTCAGAGGCTTGACCTTGGAAGCCAAGCACCTGTGCTGTTAGGAAGCCTTGACTCCAGAGCGGAGTCATTCGCGCTGTAGGTGTTGCAACTCACAGCGCCACCTAGGATCTCAGCTACCGCTGACCTTGATGCGGGACAGCCTGGGGAGGTCTCTGGACTCTGGCCTGTGCTCGGTACTGCAGATGCCACAGGGAAGAGCCGCGAGCTAGTCTCCTTCCTCTTCCACACCTCAAGCCTGCCCAAATGACAGATTCCTGAATGAATGCATTGATTGAAGTCACTAAGTTTTGGGGGTTGTTTGCTACACATCAGTTAAGAGCTAGCCAAATTCTACAGTCTCCTGTCTCCACTCACGTCTCCTGCAGTGGTTTCTTGTCTTCATTGCTTCCCACAAATAGTTCAGTAAATCATGGCTATCTGAGACCCAGAATAATATGCAGCCATTAGTTAAAATGCTACTTTTGAATAATTTCTGATGACTTGAGAAAACGGTCCGTGTTTATAATGCTGAATTAATGTACAAAACTGTACCCATAACAAAATTTTAATTTTGGTTTAAAAAACTTGGCTAGGAAAAGAAATAGAAGGAAACATACCCACATGCTGAGGTAATAGAATTATAAGTGGTCTTAATATTTTCCATCCATTCCAAATTTTCTGGAATGACTCTATGGTATTTTACAGTTAGAGAAATGGCTCATTTAAAAAAGTGAACCTATTCCTTTTTCTTCTCACATTAAATATAGTATTATTTTCTCACCCTTAGTTTCTTATTTGCAACAAGTAGCAGTGGAGGTTTCACTCCGAAGCAGCTTCACATAGGCAATAGTAGTTAAAAACTTGGCTGTATCCAAACTAAGGTGGAATAACTGTGTCTCTGGTCAGACATGAAAAGCTGGTCCTCTGAGCTCTCCTTTCTTCTCTAGTTACCTTTACTTAACTCTCAGCTATCTTACTGACCTTTTGAAACTTCTGGCTTTGTGAGAGTCCCCTGGAGTTGCCCCTGCTCTGGTTCCTATTCTTACATTGAAGATTGTTTTGTTCCTCTAGGAACAAGAAATATTTCTCTGGAATTGTGTCTCTGAACAGCACAACCACAATGATGAAAGTTCAACATAAACTCTCTCTCTCTCTTTCTCTCCCTTCTCTCCCTCTCTCTCTCCCTCTCCTGCTCTCCTCTTCTCTCTCCCTCCCTCTCCAGCTCTAACTTGGCTTTGTAATCTAAGACATATTACAGAGTCCAAAAATATCAGATTTAGAAGGAAGAAACTTCATAGATTTTTGATTCTACCCCTTTTTTCCAAAGAGAAGGAAATCAAGACCCAGGAATTCAAATGTCAATCCCAAGATCACGTGGCAAGAGTGACAAGAGATCCACAGCAGGGCTGGGTTTTGCATCTGCTCTGAGGCAACAGGACCTAGAGGAAACAGTAACTGTTGTGTTCAAAGCCCCTGCTTGTATGAAAGTCTATGCTCTGCCAACTAATGACTGTAAAATTGGGTAGATCCTTAATCTTTCACTGCCTCAGTTTCCATATCTGTAAGATGAAAATATTGTGTACTTTGCAGAACTTCTGCCATATGGGAAACACTGTATTTCTTTTTCCTTGTAGATGATCAGAGAAACAATTATTTGCTGGGTTTTGAGCACGTGATTTCTTCGGAGGAATTGATTCAAGAATCCTTAACATAGCGTGAAGAATGTTGGCTGCTAAGAAACTAATGAATGCATTTTCAAAGCCCACAGTTAGCTCCTGAATTAATGCTCTTCTTTCCAAAGTCTGCTGTACCCTCAGTCGGTCTTCTTTTCTCCTTACCACCGGGCAGCTTCTCATTGCTCCTCTGAGCCCTGGGCTAAAACCCTGTGCTCATATCGTCTGTGATTTACTTTATATCTGAATCTGTGTTTTAAAGCAATTATTTTTCTCTTTCTGTACCTCTGACACATGTGAAATACCTCAGGAAATCTCTCTTTTATTTTATCAATAAAATTTAATATTCCCCTAGTCCTGGAAAGACATAGTAATGATACTTATGGTCACAATTTATTTGTGTGCAAGAAAATGAAAACCACATGTTTTTAGTGTTATTAGGTTATAATAAAACAGCATTATTGAAAGCAAAATAATATTTTTCATCCATTAGATTGACAAAAATAGGATCCTAAAAAAAAGGAATAAAACTCTTATATTCACTATTGATAAAAGTGAAAGGAAATTTGTATTACATATCCTTCGATGCAGGTGATTATTTGTATTGCTTTTTAAAAGAACATTTTTGTTTATCTATTAAACTTTTAAAGTACAGTTATCATTTATGTGCATGTATGCCCAAGGAGGCATGTCTAAGAATGCTGATGAAAGCCCGATTTACAACATAAAAAATAAGAGGCAATTTTGAATGCTTCTTGGTAGGGAACTGATTAAATGAATTATGATTCATTCATTTTATGGAATACTCTGGGGCAGTTAAAAAATAATGTAATAGCTCTGTTTTTGCCAATATGGAAAGGTCTCTAAGACATAGAGGGATGTGAAAGAGCGAATTGATGAGTCACATGTATAGAATGATGCCATTATATAATATGTAATTACATAAGATATGTAGAAGGGCAAGCTCCCAATACGTACTATGGTTATCTGGTGTGTGTGTGTGTGTGTGTGTGTGTGTGTGCTTGCGTGTGCATGTGTTTTATCCTTAGAAAATTCTTTGAGAAAAAAAGGTTAGCAATAAGGAGTTTTTATTTATACAAGGAAAAAATGTCTTCAAATTAATGACTAAAACCAAAAAATTCTCCATCTGCTTTTGATGACCATGCAGGCTGAGAGACCAATATCTGCAGTTCATTGCTGTGTGAAACATCACCTCACAATTTAGCAGCTTAAAAACGCAATTTTTTTTTTTTTTTTGAACTGGGGATCGAACTCAGGCCCTTGTGCTTGCCAGGGAAGCGCTTATTTGTGTTTGTTTTTAATGCTACACTTTTTTTTTGGCCAGGAATTCAATGTCCTCTGTTCTAGGATCTCTCAGGAGGCTACATTAAAATGGTTTAACAGGGTTGTTAGCCGGGCGTGGTGGCGCATGCTTGTAATCCCAGCACTCGGGAGGCTGAGGCAGGAGGATTGTTGTGAGTTCAAGACCAGCCTGAGCTACAAAGTGAGCTTAAAGCCAGCCTGAACTGCATAGTGAGACCCTGTCTCAAAAAGACAAAAAAAAACCCAAACAAACAAACAAACAAAAAAAAACAGGGTTGTGGTCTTCTCTCAAGAGCTGACTGGAGAGTATTTTTCTAAGCTCATTTACAAGGGGGTGATAAGAGATACAATGAGTGCTTAGATTACACCTGATTGCAGTAAAAGACATGCACCAAGAGCGATGGTACAAGTATGCTGAAGTGAGGGCAGGATTCTGAATCTGTTTAGGGGGACTCACAGCAATGCATCTTTAGTTTTCAAACATTTACCAAAAACCTTGACCATCCTACGTATGTGTCTATTGACAGAGGACAGGGCTACAGAGGCTGCTGGGCCCTCTCAGTTCTTCCTGTGTGTCTTTCCAACATTGTGGCTTGCTTCAGCAAAGAGGGCAAGCTGAGAGGGCCTGCCAAGAGAAAACACCGGCAAGAGGGAAGCCGCAGTGTGTGGTAACTTCATCATGCTACCAATCCCTTTGCAGTATTCTATTCATCAGAAGCAGTAGTAGGTCCTGCTCACGCCCAAGGGGCATTTGGGGAAAGGAGGATCAGAAGGAGTTCTCAGTGGGAGTCTGGTCAGACACTGCTTACCACAGAAACCGTTGGTTTAGGCAATTGAGAAAAAAACCTAAACCTGAGTTTGTCTTTCTCAAGCGTCATCATTTAGATTTTAAATTTGCTTGTTCAAGTTCACTTTCAACTTTACAGGAATCGCTTAAACATTTTAGTTCTTTAATTCATTGCTGAAACAATATCCCTTACATTGGTTAAACACACTTTTGGGGCCCAGCCTAGGATGGCAATCATCATTTTGGTCAGAGTGTCTATGGGAAAATGCACTTGGGATTCTGTATAGTTCTTCCCACAGCTCGTTTGAACACCCACCTCCTGGTAAAGCAGGGCACAGGATCACTCAGCCCAGAGCCAGAGAAGCCCGGATGCACACTGAATTCTCTGTAACAACAGAATTTACTTGCAACAGATCTGTTTCTGTTAGTTTTGCTCCATAGAAACAACTCTAAATGTAGCGGTTTGGCCATGGTGGCTGACGGGCAGCGCTGCAGTTGGCTGGGGCTGGCTGGTTCAGGATGAGCTCCCTCCCATGCCGGGTGGTTGGTCGGCTGGTTATCCTATGGGGCTCCAGCTAGGCAGCTCTTCTCTACTTCATGAGGTCTCTTATCCCTCAGGGTGCCACTCATGGTTGTCAACTGTAACAACTGAGGGGAAATCCTACTGGTCAAAGCAAATCACATGGCCAAGCTTGGAGTCAGTATGCAATCCCCCACTCCTAGGCATACTTCACTTACTTGGACCATAACTGCACTACAGTATCTGAGATTTTTATAACTTCTGTATTCATTCTCTACTTCTTGTATTTGGTACTGGAGATTGAGCCTGTGGCAGGCAAGGGTGCTACCACTGAGCTATCCTCAGTCCTTCTGATTTTTAATTTTGAGACATGGTATTGCTAAATTTCCTAAGATGCCCTTGAACTTGTAATCCTCATGCCTCAGCCTTTTAAATAGTTGGGATTGCAAGTGTAGCCCACTATACTCTGCTCATTCCCCACTTTTTTTTTTTATAACCACCACATGTTACGAACCTTGTTAGCTAATAAAAGAGTAGCTTCATTTTTGGGTCCTACCAGGGGGTGCAGCTCACTACTGATGACTCCACCCTTCATTCAATGATAGCCCACAAACATTGCTGCTTGAGGGAGTGAATCTGAGAGTTGTTTCATCTTTTTTTTTTTTTTTGTGGTACTGGGAATTGAACTCAGAACTTTGTACTTGTCAGGCAAGTGCTTATTCTACTGAGCTATGTCCCCAGTCCCAAATAACAAAACTTTTTTTTTTTTTTTTTTGCCAGACTGGGGATTGAACTCAGGACCTTGTGCTTTCCAGGCAGGCTATTATTCTACTGAGTTAGCTCCCTGGCTCTGAGCTAGCTCCCTGGCCCTCATTGTTTTACCTCTATTTTATAAACTACAACTCCAAGATAAAAAAGATCAGACACTATTAACATGCATACCTGGGTGGCACTAGCCAAATTACCTGCAAGGCCTAAGGGTTATAGAGTAATAGTTTTATGCCATGACTTGTGGTCAGTATTGTAAGAATCTGTACCATGAGTGAAGCCAGTGTGGAAGAAATTACTTGAAATGAACTAGAAGTGATAAATTTCTTCTAGAAACCAGTGTCAGGAAAATTCTTGTCTTACTTGACAAAGGGTAACAGGTTCCCTCATATGGCAATAAAAAGTCTATACTTCTTCCCTTCAGTTCCCCTTTCCCTTGATTTTTTGAAATAAAGAAATAAAGCAAAATGTAGTGTGTTATAGTAACTCTATTAGCCATGCTAGCTTTGGCTATTTATTTATTTATTTATTTTGCAGTACCAGAGATTCAACTCAGGACCCTGAACTTTCCAGGCAAGCACTTATTCTATTGAGCTATCTCCCCAGCCCCCCAGTTTTGGCTATTTAATACATTTTTTTTTCTTTCTACAAAATGCTCTTTTTATTTGGATGATCTTAGTATTTGGAATGTGCTGGTGGCTAAAATTATAGTATATAAATAAACACATTAAATAATCTGTATTCTGCTTCTAACGAGTTGTGTAATGATTTAAAAAATAATTTTTCCCATAAGACATCCTAGGTGATCCTTTGCTTGAGGGACTCCAGATCTGTTTCTCTCTGACACACTTTACGTGAGTAATTCCCAGTGCTCAGTGTCCTGAATGGCTTAGTAGCCAAAGAAGTAAATTCAGATTTTGTTTCAGCGCAGTTGAAGATGTTTTATGCATGTTTTGTGTTTGGAAAAAGATGGTGGGCATGGGGAGGACGTTGTTCTTTATTTCTCCATCCCATGTGTCACATGTGTCCGGGGAAACATAAAATGTGTGGTGCTGAGTCACAGCACATTTCTTTCACAGTGCTCATCAAAACCTATATGACACTCAAGAAATCTATATCATGTGATATAAAGACGCTTTTAGTCTGAGATGATTTGGAAACTAATGTAGACACCAAAAGTTACCAAAAAAGAGCCATTGACATTGAAGTGTTCTTAAGTCAGCCTGATATTTTCTTCCTAGGGGTAATTAGAGCATTTAGCCACCATTCTGGAATTCCATTGTTTAGACTGATTTGTTGTAAAGAAAAGTTAACAAAAAGACTGTGAATGAACTCCAATTAATTACTGCTGCAGAAAGTAAGGACATTAGTACTTGAAAGTGGTACAGACTGGTGATTAAGGGATTAGGTGTGGGGCCAGGGAGATGGCTTAGTGCAATAAGTGCTTCCTTGGCAAGTGCAAAGGCCTGAGTTCAATTTCTGGTTCTGCCAAAAAAAAAAGAAAAAAGAAGAGATTAGGTGTGAATGCCAACCCCTTCTCTGTCTATCTTGCTACTTCTCAAAGACTTGGTTCCCTGTTTTTTAAAAGGTGGTAATCAGTATAGCTACATCATAGAAATGTAAACAGGAAGTGAGGTAATACTTAGTATACATTAATGAACTATTAGCTCTTATTAGTACTATTATTGTTGGTAAATTATATGAAACTAGCCCATTTTTCTCCTTTGACTGCCAATTTAGGTTAGAACTTTTTTTGTGAGATTGAAATGAGCTGGAGGAATTTAGGATGCTGCTAGTTTAATCGCTGCTCACAGGACAGCGATTATGATTATCACGAATGTGTAGAAGGAGCCAGCAGCCCTGAGCTTCCCCTCTCACCACTTCCTAATTGTGCTACTTGGAGCAAGTTTTATCAAGTTACCGAATTTTATTTGTAAAATGCGTGGTGTCCGTTCTTCTGATGGCATGGCTGCTATGTAAAGCAAGGGGGCTCCCCACTTAATTAGATTTTTCATGGCTAAACCTGAAAAATCCCTAATAGCAGAACTTGCTATAAGGGCCAAGAGATAGCTCAGTGGCTTAAGCACCTGCCTGGCAAGCACAATGTCTTGAGTTCGATCGTTGGTACCAAATTAAAACCAAACCAAATCAGAAAACAAAAGTTGCTATAGTTCCTGATGATCCCACGTGGAGGTCTCAGCTAGGAGGTATTTAGAATAAGTCTGAGGTTGTTTTATCACATTGACAAGGGCTATGGATGTCAACTACAGGAGACAGGAATTCTAATTGGCCTGTAGTGCATGGAACAATCCTACATAGTCAATAATTGTCCTGCCTCAAATGCAGATAGCACACACATTGTAAAATACTGGACTAGAAGAGTAAGAGAGGGGTCTCCTGATTGCATTCATGAGATTTAATTAAGATGTGAGTGGTGCTGCTGCTGTTCCTAAGAAACCAAGGCTCCTTCCTTGTTTGAGGTTCACAGATGTCTTTGTGGGCGCCACGTTCTCCATGGTCTTGGTACTGGTACGAGGCTGAAACTATTATTTTCTGGGCTACTGTCTTAGTTATTTTTCTCTTGTTGATGAGACAAAATATTTGATGCCCAAACATAAGGAAGGAAACATTTATCTGGCTCACAGTTTGTAGGGGTTTTCAGTCCCTAGGTGGCTAAGGACTGAAAGGCAGAGCGGCGTGGCAAACGGCAATAGTTCATGGAGCCGGAAGACAGCAGAACAAGAGCAAAGAAGGGAGGAGCCAGAGAGCAAGCCTCTTTCCCTCTCTTGTGTTTTATGTGGGCTGCCTCCTCCAGGGCGGGTGTAGTGCTCACACCCAGAATCCCAGCACAGGACCATGAATCAGTCAGAAACTCTAGGAGCCCACCCCCGTGACTGCACGAAGCTTTGAGGGGACAGCTAGACACACACTGTAAAGCCATATAACACAGTTTCTTGTAGGAACTGTTTCTTAACAAATTGGCCGTGCTCCTTCCTCAGGACTGCAAAGGCTACTTAGAGCTTTTCCCTGGGCAGTCCTCCCTCACTATTTGTGTCTTTTCTTAAAGACTTTTTCTCCCCAATCACCGTGTTTAAAATTACAACCTTTTCCCAACACTTCTGATTGCTATCACAGTGTCTTTTTCTCTTAGAGTACTTAATGTTTTGTGAAATATTATCTACATATTAGTTATGGGGCTGGGAAGGTGGCTCAGTGGAATAAGTGCTTCCCTGGCAAGCGCAAGGGCCTGAGTTCAATTCCCGGTTCCTCAAAACAAACAAACAAACAAACAAACAAACAAACAAAAAGTACATATTAGTTATGTTTATTTTTTTTTCCCTTCACTAGAATGTAGTATTTATAGGGCAGGTGTGTGTGTGTGTGTGTGTGTGTGTGTGTGTGTGTAAAAGATTTAATTCATGGATGTGTTCTAAGCCTTAGTGCCCAGTTTGTATTAGGTGTGAGTGAGCAAACGAAGACCAGAAAAAGAGCTAGAGAATATAATAGAGATAAATGGTCCCAAACACTATATGAATAAAATATGTGGAACTCCAGATTAAATATTTGGAAAAATGTGTCATAGATTAATTAAAAGTGGAAATGTAGCAAAGACTTAGCTTTAAGGACTTTTATAAAATGTTTATAAAAAAGTCTTGAAGCCACATTAATTTCACTTTTCATTTTAAATGGTTATATATTTTATTCCACTGAGCCATTTCCCCGGCCCTTAAATGGTTATGTATTTTAAAATTATACAAATTTACAAATTTAAAATTATAAAATTATACAAATCTACAAATTAGATTAGCAAGGAATGATGGATCCAGAAGGCAGCAAAAGCACCAAGAGCGAGCAGCCAGTGAACAAGCCTCTTTCCCTCCCTCGTATTTATGTGGGCCGCCTCCTCCAGGGCGGGTGTACCGCTCACACCCAGAATCCCAGCACAGGTCCATAAGTCAGTCGCAAACTCTTGGAGCCCATCCCCATGACTATAGCATGGGAAAGAATATATAATCAACATGAAAGATTATTCCCAGTGCAGGTGAAACAGGTAGCTTGCAAAATAGCTTGTAGAGAATAATGTTATTTCTGTAAAAGCATGTTTGTATGCACTAGTGAAAGAAGAAAAGAAATAACCGCACCACCTAAGCTGCATGTCCGCACAAGAAGGCTTGCGGGCATGGAGGTGTGTGCCGGGAGGCTGCTTGCTGCAGGACCGAGCAGGCAATGGAACCCTGGTGTCTTGTGGAGACAGACGCTCAGTTCTGCTTTGGCCATCATCACTTCTTAACCTGTCACTCCTATCAACAAGCCAAAATAACAGCCCGACTTTCCCTGTGCTTGACTTCCCGCAGGATTCCCCATCTTCCTTGACCTGACATGTCATAGCCTGTAAAAGACAAATTGGAAG
This sequence comes from Ctenomys sociabilis, assembly GCA_004027165.1. Lineage (NCBI taxonomy): Eukaryota > Metazoa > Chordata > Mammalia > Rodentia > Ctenomyidae > Ctenomys > Ctenomys sociabilis. Next base: position 21,393 of record PVKA01022511.1, on the reverse strand, counting down.
CCTTGTTAGCTCGCTTCTGACTCTGCCTTGACTTGGAGCTTTTGAAGGTTGGGGCTGGTTAGTGATGTCTGTTTTTACAACTGTTCATCCTGGGGCCTCATTTCTTGCCTGGATGTCAGGCTGGAGGGAGGCAGTTCTCTGAGGTGTCCTCACTAATGACAGATGGATGCAGTGGACCATGCATGTCCCCCTATTCCTGTGGGCCCAGGGCCCTGGTCAGAGCTGCTGGCATGGGAGAGGGCTGCTCCTAGTTCCTACCCCTGTGAAAACAGCCACTGGGACTGTGTTCTGATTGTGGAAGACGAGTGTGCCTGCTCAGTTAAGATACAGAACGCAGGAAGATGACATGCAGGGCTCATCTCTGGATTCTCAGCACTATGTACTCAGTGTGCTGTTGGGGAAGGAGCCCTGGACTGAGAATTTCCCGGATCTTGGTTAGAATCCTTGTTGGCTTGGTAATTCTAGGCAAGTGATTTAAGCTTTCTGAGTTTCTCTTTCATGGTCTGTAAAACCGGTCTGACGAGAGACACCAAATGTGAGCATTTATGAGACTGAGTGTATGATGTCACGTAGCCCAGACCCCGGTACGTGGAAGGCTCTCAGCTGAGGGGTCTGACCTCACATCTCATTGTCAGCCCTGAGCAGGACTGAGAACTTCAACTCTTTCCCAGTAGTAACTGAGCTCAGCCACAAGGAGGCGTGCGAGCTCTACAGGTGGTTGTTGCAATGCAAATCATTGTTACTAGAATTAATGTCGTAAAGCCGTCTCCTACAAGGTCAGCACCTAGCTCCATCGGAGCCCCTTCCTAGCTCTTGTATTGGGTACTTGCAATCTCACCTCATCTTTGCGCTGTGTACTGACATTGCTGACTGACAGCGGTTGTCTTTGTAGGAAGGCCTGGGTTGCTTGTGAGAAGGAAAGTGAAACCAGTGTGGATCCATTATCTTTTATGTGACCAAAGAGGGCCATCTAGGGCCCTAAATGTCCTGTGGTTCCTTCCCTGTCTTGGTGTAGGAAAAGTATCCTTGACTCCATCTTTGTTTACTGTTTCTTTTTTTTTTTTTTTTTTTTAATTCCTTTATTTATTACAGTGTCTCGCTACACATCACGGATTCTTTTTTCACGGGGGTGGGGTGTGAGCTCAGCCGGCCCTGCGGGGAGGGGCTGGCATGGCATGTGGTGCTGGGGCTCGAACCACGGTCCCTGGGAGGCCCTCTAGACCGCTGAGCTATCTTGCCAGCCCTGTTTACTGTTTCTAATGTGTTCTGTGAGCTCTTCCAGTGTCCTTCCTGTTCAAAAGGTTGGGTCTGAATCTCTGGGGCCCCTTTGCCTTATTGATGGTTCAATGAGGAAGACTTTTTGGGGAGGAGTGAACCCTGTCTCCAGGCTAGGCAGGGTAGGGGCTAGAAGCATGGGGTTTATTTCTTCATAGATAAAAAGAGAGGCTTATGCTAGCTACTTTCTACTTCCGGTAACTGACATTTTCCGCTTTCAGATCTGGATTCCATGCTCATAGCAATAACTCACCTGACTTGTGCGAATTCCAGTTTGCATAAGAGGAGACTGAGATGTGGCCAAGTGAGTGTTCCCGTGACTTATGAGTGCTTTGGCAGCCCAGACTCGGGGAGCGGTGTTGTGGCTTTTTCAAAGTAGAAGTTATCTATTCCCAGGCACAAACTGTTCTGAGGTGCGGCACAGGGACACATCAAAGTCTCCAGCACTCCTTTGGGGCAGCAATTCATGCTTACAGTGCCAAGACAGGGACATGGAAGCAGTATTCACACTACTTGCATTTCCTAGGAGCAGGGTTGCCAGTATTCTGCCAGAAGCCAGCAGCCCAGGTGGAGGAGCACCCGGCTTTCTGACACTTGTTGGGTATCTGGTGCTCAGGACAGCAAGAACGAAGAGGAACGAGCTGGTGCCTTGTGCAGGCCCTGCCAAGATTTAAACCCTGCCTGCCATTTACTGGCTGTGTGGCTTTAGGAGGCAATTTAATTTCTTTGAGGCTCACTTCTTTACCTGTAAAATGAAATAATAATATTATGACCTACTGCTGAGGGATGTTTTTAAGTATTGAGTGGGTGTAAGGCGCCCATGAAATATGTGGTTGTTTTTATGTTTTTTTATTTTATTTTGAAGAATAAGCATAATGAAAGATTTTCTTTTGTGTTTTATTTTGAAGAGGGGTTCAGGTAGGGTTGGAGACTAGAATACAATCATGTGAGAACTTGGCTTGCAGTGCATAGCAGCAGAGTGTGAACAAAGGGTACCTGAGAACAAAGAATGACTGGAATTAAAGGGAAAAGGCCAAGACCGGCTGGTGTCCTTGAGCTTCTGAGAGCAGACACAGGAGTCTTGACTTCATTGGGGATTCTGAGTTCACCAAGGGTCATGCCAAGCTCGTAACTCTGACTTCTGCTACCTGTCTGCCCAAGTGTTTGTCAGCTGCTCATCTGGTTGACTGGGCTGTGCAGAAATGTGTTGAATGCCTATCCTGAGCAGGCCCATGGCCATGCTGGGAACACAGCTGACACATGTCCTGGCCCTCCAGGTCTGATAAGGAAGACCCAGGTAAAAAGGCGAGTTCATTTTCCCTGCAGCCAATGGGCTCCATCATGATGTCCCAGCAAGGAGGAAGCTGTGGGCAGTGCCTTGTCCTGTCTGTAGACAAAGACCAGAGAAGGCCTGTAGTGGGGGCCATTGAGGGCCTGGAGGAGTCTGTGAAGGAGGCAGTGATGCAAGAGGAGGGCCAGTCTCTGAGCTGTGGAGAGGGGTTAGTAGGGCCTGCTGAAAGGAAGTACCTTCCTTCTTCCTTTTCCTGAATGGCAGAAGGGCCTTTCTCCACTGAGGAAACTTAAACTCAATGGAAAACCTCCTTCTAGGATTGTAGTGTCCTAGTTTAACTTTGATATTAATTCTCTGATAGTGTTTCTCTTAATAAGTTTAAGCTTGCTATAGCAAAATACCATAGCCTGGGTGGCTTGAGGACAAGCATTCAGTTCTCATGTTTCTGGAGGTCAGCAGTTGAAGATCAAGGCACTGGCGGACCCCAGGTGAGGGGAGTACCCAGAGCCTGGTCCCAGATAGGCATCTTGTCACATCTCCATGTGTGGGAACAGAGAAAGGGGAATCAGACTTTCTTGTGCTTTTATGGAGAAGGCTGTTATTCCCACTCAGGAGAGTTATGTCTTCATGGCCTAATTACCTTGCGAGAGGTCCCACTTCCATCATGTCAGAGGTCAGGAGTTCAACCCATCTTAAACACTGAACGAAGCATCTGAAAGAAGAATCGAAACACCAGGGAGCACACATATTTAAATGGTAACTTGTCTTCTGGAGCGATACTGGACTCTCTCAACTGGAAAATGCATACAAATGTTAACACCCAAGGCTGGTGAGTTTCTGGTGGAAATGACACACTGTTGTCTCTGTTGGCAGTGAGAGTGGCACAGTGCCATAGGAGGTCCATGTGGTGCTCTTACAGCAGAAAGAGCCATAAGATAAGTATAGATGCCTAGGTCTGCTCCTGACCTTTAGTTCCATTTGCCTACCACCTAAAGAAACAAAAGGAATATGTTTTAAAGAAATAGCTCCCCACTGTGAGTCACCTGCACTGTGCACTGCTGGATCCAGTGCTGTGGACCTGAGCAATATCTGCTGGAGTTGTAGGCCCCTGCTGCAGTTTTGAAAGCAGGGACTTTATGTTGGTTGCTGTTGTTAGACCTCTGGGGGCCTGAAACTGCACCTGGCGCATAGTAAGAGCCCAGTAAGTACTTCTCACCTCATTGTGGCATGCCCACGTGGTGTGCTAACTCATGAGTCCATTGTCTAGAATTTAAAACCATGTTCATGAAGGCATGCCTAGAATTACTTAGACTGAAGCTCTAACCAGGGAAAGAAATCCTCAAGACGTAAATATTGCTTCTACCGTCAATTGTATAATTAACCACCAAGTGACATTGCATGCAAATATGAAAACAAGACCTTAAATGGAATGGGCAAAAGTAAAAACAATCGTGTTAGTGAGTTGAGATTATGTGCCATTGTTTATAGTGTTCTAACCTTTTCAGAATAAAATGAAGTTAGATTTTTTTTTTTGATAATACACCAGAGGTTGATTTCAGCAAGATAAGGCTAGACTTTATGAGAGTAGAACTGGAGGCTGATAGTTATTTTATTTCATAACCTTTCCTTCCCTTGGGGTTAATAAATGTTCCTGGAGCATCAGTCCATACTTTGCGTCATCCGTACCAGAGCAGTTGAGGCACTAAAGAAAAGAATGGAGTCTGAGAGGAGCCTCCTTGTTTCAGAGTCTACTGTGAGAACCCACCAAGGAGTGGCAAAGAACTGTAAAGAGAAAAAGCAAGCTCCAGTTGACTGGGGGCTCAGATTCACTAACTGACCAACACAGAAATCCCATGAACAGATCATGTAATGAGCGTGAGCAGAAAGGACCGCCTCACGGCCTACAGAGGTGCCAGCTCTGCTGTACTGCAGCCCACCTTGCTGCACCTTTCCTTCTTCTTCACTGTAAATGAAGGGTGGATTCCCTACTAAGGGAAAGGCACTTGAAGGGAAGCTTTGGCTCCAGTTCCCTATCCCACAAGGTGCTTCTTGTGGGATAAAGAAAGATGCATTCCTCTTCCATGTCTACTTTCCCCAGTCTGCACTGGGTTGGCGGTGCTACTTGCCCTCAGTTGCATGGAGGTGCATATGCAGCAGAGGTTTGAAAAGTGTGGTGGGCTTCAGGCCACCTGGAGAGTTTGCTGTGTTCACAGACATACCCCTCCCTGTCGTCCTAGGTGCTAATCCAGTGGGTCTGGGTGGAGCCTGAGAGGGTGACTCCTGATACGCCCCCAGGTTTGCTGCTACTTCTGCCTGGGGGAGCACATCTTGAGTCCCACTGATGGCTCAGCTCCCCTGTGCCCAGATCCCAGCCATTCCCTAACAAGCAGTGAACCCTAGTCACCTCTTAAGAGGCAGCTCCACAGAACAACAAAGCAAAAAAGCTTTTGAATTAGACCCAGGTGAAGTCTCTGGCATTTTCTCAATGACTGTAGGAATGTGACCTCTTGGGGCCTTGGTTCCTGATCAACAATGAGGCTAGCGCTGCCTTTCTGGTAGAAATCTTTTAAATATTAAGTGAGACAGTATTGGAAAAAATGCAGGCAGTCCAGTGCATGATTCAGAGTAACTTCCAGTAGAGTTTCTTCTGAGATCTTACAGATACTATGATGTTATTCAGTTAATTCTAGAGAGGTGCATAGAAACTCCTGAATGGGTTAGGTAGTTGGAACTAAAGGTTACACGTGAAAGAAAAGGGGGGAAAACACATATGATTCACTAGATTATGGCTTCTCTGCTAGCCTAAATCTTGTGATTTTTGAAGGAAAATGCTATTTTTTTGGTCTGTCTGGCCTACCCTATCCTGTTCAATCTAATCTAATTCTGTCCTACACTACTTACCCCACCCTATCTTATCCTACTCATTAATATGTGAAATTGCTAAGTTGCCAGGTATGCAATCATTAATTGTTTTTATCATTAAGAGGAAGCAACCTAATAAAGTGCCAAAAGCTGTAGATTTTCGATCTGGCTGAGTTTGAACTGGAAATCTGTCATTTCCCGTTGCGTAACTTTCAAACTGATCATTTCCGTTCTCTCAGCTCTAGGGTCCTTTTCTGTAGAGTGACGAGAATAACACAGGAACCACTGTGTGGGAAGGTGGGAAGGTGGCTGGGTCCTCTGTTGAGTGGAAACATCTAACTGAGGCTGCAGTGGATGTGGGCTGAGATGGTGGGTGGGTGGAGATGACATAGGGTGGACGGAGACTGAGAGGCACAGACCGAGACTGTGATGGGGTGGAGATTGTGGCGATCAGACTGTGAGGGTAGCAGGGAATGAGAAGGGCAGGTTGAGAGATGCAACCTTGATCTTTCTGAGGCAGAAAACATTCATTTCAAGCCAACATGGCTTCTATATTGACTTTGAACAGAACTGTGGTTCCTCCACCAGAGACTGTGACCCCCAAGGGACTGTAGGGAGCAAGTCCCCTCCCCTACAAGGGGAGAATGGGGCCTCTCTTGTCTGATTGGAAGCATGATGAAAAGCCACGTAATTGGTGGTCAGTGAATCACCTAGACTGGATTTTTTAAAAGTCTTGGCTTTATCCCGTAAGATAAGGTAACTTTGGATACAGGAAAACATTAACCTTCACCTGTACAATAGGCTTGTGAGGTTAATCAAAATAACCACTCAATACTGTGCAGGCATAGAGTAGAAGTTTAACAAATACTCCTTTTCTTGTTGTATCCAAATTCTTACATTCTTACCAAGAAGTTTCTGAATACTAGACCCCATGTTTAATGGCTTAAGGGACAGTTTGTATTAAGCTTCTACCAGCCTACATATTGAGTATGTACCAATATAATCACTCTGATTTTCAGGCCAAGTAACCAAGTTGTAAGATGGTCTATAAATTGCTTGTAGCCAGATATCCAGTAGCTATTTCTATCTCTGAAAGATGTTAATACTTTCTTACTTTCTTTTTTTCCTAGTTTCTCAAACCCATCAAAGCCCAACTGGTTCTTACTTTCCAGGTTGTGCTACAAACTTTATCCTTTAAAGCCTTCCCTGACGCCTACACCTCAGGGCAGTGTCTCCCCTTGCTTCTCTGGAATTGTCTGTTTTCTTCTTAGCACTTACCCATTGCTCATAGGACTTGTCTCTTTTCCTGTTTATTGTCTCTTAAAGTCCACAGGGTAGGGCCAATGTTGCTTACTTTCATTGCCTCCTTTTGGCCTTGTCAATTGACAGATAAGTATTTGCCTTAATGGATGAATATATGTTTTAGCATTTTATTAATTTTATTTTATTAATTTTATTGAGAAACAAATAGCAGTGAGACAGTTTCAAAACCGAGTAGTAGGACAGTTTCAATAATTAATACATTGCTATTGTTGTCTTCGTAGTGGTTATTTATAGTACAAGATGCAGACATGATATCCTGTCCAAATACTAATAGTACAAATCTTTCTTCTCATTGAATTAAGAGAAAATAGCTGTGTATCTATCCTAACTATTTTGTATATACAAATATAAAAATGGTCCTTCATTTGTATCCTATTTTTCTGTTTAGTTTTTTCAGAGATGGGTATTCCATTGCCATTTAAATATTGTAGGTGCATGAATTCAGCAAAATAATCCAATATAATCCAGTAGAATGGATGAATATGTGGATGGATGAATAAATCATGGTTGTGGTCTAGACCATTGTTTCCTGCATCTCTTCTCACTGGCTACTCAGTTACTGAGAACCTCTGATTCCCTAACCATGGAAAGAAGTCCCACCTCATGGAGATACTGTGGAGCTTGAATCCAATAATACATGTGAGAGTGCTTTGTAATGAACCGGTAGCGACGCGCACATGTGAGAGGAAGTGATTCCCTTTGCAGCGGGAGACTTGGATGACTGTCCAAACGCCGCCCCTCCAGCCCCACCTTCCTGAGTGCTTTCTCTTCTGCTTTGATGATGCATTCCTCAGTGATGTGCAGGGAGCAGAGCTGCCTGCCGCCCCACTCATGGAATCCAGTGACTCACCGCCCAAGAAATTTGAAAGTAATTGTGTCAGAAATGGTAACAGAAATTTTTCTGCTCTATTTTCAGCTCTTTCTTGATGCTCTCCTTGTAGTTACAGTTATTCCCTCACTATGTGGTCTGTAGTGAAGAAAAATCCCTGAAGTTGAAATCCAGAGATCTGAGTTGTAATCCTGCCTCAGTCAAATGATGGACTTGTGCAAGTCTCTTTACTCCAACACAAAAGCAAGATCATGTGTGGAACAGGTCTGAAGACCAAATCAAGCTCAGAGATTGGTTTTGTAAATAAAATCTTATTGGGATCCAGCCATGTTCAGCCTGCTGCTGCTGACTTACTACAATGCCTGACTTGCAACAGAGATTGTATGGACTACGAAGCTGGAAATATTTACTATCTGGCCCTGTACAGAGAAAATGTGAGACTCTTACTCTAGTGCAGCAGTACTTTCACCTCTCCTTTATGAATATGAGAAATTAATTACAGAAAGTAAAAGGCACTTGCCAAACATCATGTTAAATTGGCAAAAACAAGAAGATAAAAACCTTAGGAAAGAAAACATCTGAGGTTAATAAATTTGCTTCCATAGTCCAGTGGGTTCCATACACTAATCATTCTAAAAATCTTTCAAAGATCTCTGTGGGGCTCTCCTACCTTACTTGCCATCTCTCCTAATAGGGCAAATGTGACTCCAAGACAGCACATTCCCTGGAGGGTCCTATCATGGGGGACGCTTTGCAGTGTGGATTCAACAAATGCATTATGAGTATACAGACAAGACACCACTTGACAGTTTTCTGAAGTAATCTTCCTGGTACGATTCATCTGGACTTCACTAATTTGTAAGTTGCTCAAATTTGATGTCATGCAAACTGCTGTTAAATTTATCTGTGCACATTGTCTCACAGAATGCTTCATTAAGCAAACTGGTAGCGTAAACAAGATTTCGCGGGAGTGGTGTTTAAGTTACTCAAAAGGATGAACAATTTTCTGGGCACTGTCAGATCCTTTAAAGTGTTTATTTGAAAGTAAAGATGACTATATTTGAAAATAGCATCATGTAATGCAGCGACCATTATTGAATTCCTATTACTTTGTTTAGTGAAACTTTGTATAATTTCTAATGCTGTGTTTTTCCATCATTATTTTGTGTTCTTTAAGAAATAAAAAAGTAAAGATGACTGCATAAATCCCAAACCATTTTTATCTGATTGTTAATGTATGTCCTATGTTCTCATAGTTAGAAATAGTCCTGAAAGCACTGCGGTTTGGATAGTGCCAGTTGTTTCCTTTAGAAAGTCTATAACTCATATTTTCCACTAATTAAGATTATCTTTCTTCTGCAGTAGAGTCCAAGTGGAATATCAATATAGAAAAAAACTTCAGAAATTATCGATTGTTTCCTAAGCCATGTGCTCATTGGGACAATTTAGGGAATGAAAGATAGATGGTAATATTGAGTCTTGCAATGTGAAGTTATTTCTTTTTAAATTCTCATTCATTCCCTCTGATTGGCTAAGAGGAAAGTCTCAGGTGGGCAGTGAGCTGTCCTAAACAGCTTCCTGTAGTTTCTGGTCTCTGTTTCAGAAAGGGGCCTCAGCAGGCGGTACCTTCCAGAATAATTAAAAGCTCCGTCTGTTTTCTTTTATGGCTGCCTTCTGTTCTGGCAAGTGAGAGTGGTTTGCATTCATGCAAATTTTCTCAAGTTTCCCTTTAAATCAGTTTCATGAGGAAAAGAGTAAGAAGGGAGGTAGCTTTAACTAAAAATATGACGTAAGCAGGGCTGATGACAGATGAATGTAACAACAAGCGCATGTGCCCAGATGGGAGGCAGTGACAACAGGCATCACGTGACCGAAGACGGGGAAACGTGACTTAGCTAAGTTGTCTTATTTTTTTGGTGATGAAACTGAAGTCCGGAAATGGATGGAGAGTGGCTAAGGCCACACAGCCCCAGAGTCACCAGTAAGAAAAAGGCCCTGACTCCCAGCTTATGTTCTTTCTGTGGTGCATGAGGCTTGCATTCATTTCGGCCTTCCTGCTTGCGTCCAAAAACATGTGGGACTCTGGGTTTGTTCCTCAAACATGGAGTTATTTCCACCACCTCACTCTGAATCAAAATGCTTGCCATGCACTTGTCTGCCCTACAGCCCTGAGGGAGAGTGTGCTTGGCATGGTGCTCGCCTGATGGTTCTCCTGATTCCCTTCTTGACTTTCCTGCCATGAAGCCATAAACATCAACTCCTTGAGGACCAAGAAGATTCTTCTACAGTTTCCCCTGTCAACTCTATGCCAGGAAGCATTTGTATGCCTCCCCTAATGGGAAACTCACTACTTTATAATGTAGCCTGTTTTATGTTTGTTTATTTGTTTTTGGTATCAGGGATTGAACTTGGAACCTTGCACTTGTCAGGCTGGCACTTATGTTGCTGAGCTACCTCCTGAGCCCCTAGCCTGTTCTACAAATGGCAGGGGAAACAATGCTGAGAGTCAAATAACTTGTTTCAGAAGTATTTGGCTCATGTCTACATGGCCTTTATCTACACTGAAATTGGGTCTGATAGAAACCTGCAGATTACCCCATGAATGGCAAGATCTGCTACTGTGGGGTTGTCCTGAGCCAGGGGACCAGGTAAATGCCCTGGCATCTTTTAAACACCCTTGCTCCAGAATAGAAAGGTAGACTCCTTCTAGCAAGTCAAGAGAAAGTCCAGACTAGAATCAAACTGGCTGGGCTCAGGACACAGTCTGCCATTCAAACACTTCAATCTCCAGGCTATGAGTCCATCCCCATCACAGTTTAGGGCAGACACCCTATCCCTGCTGCCATGCAAGTGTGATTCTTCTCTTAACCATGCGTGAGTTTTTTTGATTTTGTAAAAAAAATGTTTATGCTACCTTGGCTTTTATTCTTCACAGCATTCCCCCCCAAGTATACACATAGAACTTCCAATATATTTTTTCTCAATAGCATTTATTTCTTTTATTTTTTAAAGAGAGTACAAAATAGCATTAAAACAAGAAAATTATAAATGATACAGAATTTCACTTAAAAAAGTAATATGAACCAGACACACATGTGCAAATATTGTATAGTCTCCCTAATATAAGAAGTGAAAAGAAGAAATGCAAATAGGAATGTGCAACAACAACTAAAAACAATTGAGTCAGATAAGGCAAAGTGAACGGCATATGCTGCAGGGTACTAATCAGCTTTTCTTCTGGATGGTTAACAACCTAAGTTCACAGATCAAAATTGGAGAAATAGAAGGGCCACAAGGCCAGCCAACATTTTGGCCCTAGCCTTTCAAGTTCAAAGAAGACTCAGGACATAGGTGAACCTGTACTGTAACATCATGAAACTCAGTTGAGCTCCAAATTTTCAGAACAAGGAGATTATGGAGCCACAGAGGAAAGAGATTGATGACCTATAGTGTGCCTGGGGAGAGTCACATGGAGAGAAAACTTTCTCTCAGGCTCTCACAGAGAGCAAACTGGTCAAGCATTGGTCGTGACTCATCCACATGGATGACACAGACAAAGGAACTACAGAATAATGTACAGGACTACAAGATAAACCCTGAGAGGACTTCACTGACCTCATCAGAAACAAAAACTACCTGTGTTGGAATATAGGTCTTGCTCTATCTCGGTCTTAACCATCCAGCAGAAAAGTATAAAAATGAGGTATACAACATGGGGCCATAACTGTACTCTCTTTAATAATAAGTTGAGCTGTAAATGGTACAGTCGACAATTTCTTTAGATAACTCACTATTATTGTGGAATGCTGGACTACGTTGAATTGTGTCATCGAGTTCAGGCACCTAAATTGGTTGAATGACAATGGAGTGCCCATCTTTGACAGGTGTAGACAAAGGAAGGGGTATAGAAAGGAAGAATCATGATGTATGTGTATGGACAGTATAGTTTGGATAGATAACGCTGTGCTTCTACATAATCCTATGAGAGGCAAGATTTGCACTAATGGTGGTTGGACAGGATATTATGTCAGCTTCTAGTACTATGGACAATCACTAGGAAAATAACAAGGTAGAAAGTATTAATTATTGAATCTGTGATATAATTCAAGTATAAAAAATAAGATACATAAAGTGTCACTCTCTTAATTTACTGATAAGAGACATCTGCTATAATAATGTCTGTAAGTATAATATCATGTATGCACCTTGAACGATATCAAAACATTATGAAAACAGTTTGCAATGTATTAATTTATCGAATCCGTCCTGTTAAGGTGTCTTAAAATTGTCTCATTGATATTTGTACTTCAATAAAATAAATAATAAATTAAAAAAAAGTAATATGAATTTCATAGTATTTGCAATAATGCATAGTGTTGTCTTCTCACCTGTCATTCATATTACCAGATAATTTTACATAGATAGAACTTCCAATAATATTTTTAAACACCCCCTCACTGCAAAGTAATATATATATGGTATGGTAAGGTGCATGCATGATATTATACTTCCATGTACAGCTGGACAAATATGGATTTATATACATATCCATCACTTTTTATCATCATCCATGTCAAGATATGGATACAGGTCCCTAAAAAGTCTGTAAGGGGCTATGAAGACAGGCTTGGGGGCAATTGGCAGGTCTCCTGGGTGGTGATTGGCAGGTCTCCTGGGTGACTCACAGAAGCTCCTAGAGGCTGCTGTAGTGGTCAAGCTGAGACACATGGGAGTGTGAGCGCTGGATGAGACATGAGAAGCCTTTTTTGACTCTTGCACTGACTGGATACCGAGGATAGAGGATCACTCCCAAAGTTCAGGAGTCAAATTACTTCGAGCTCACCTGGCAGAGAGTTCCAGGCCTTGGATGTTAGAATCTTGATCAAAGTAGGAAGCAAGGGGCTGCAGAAGTGCCATCTGGGATTCTAGCTCCTTGCAGCAGACCTGGAGGAGGACTTGTAGGGTGATAGAATGGGTGATTGTCTCCACTCTGCCCAGGTTGCTGGCCTCTGGGGCAGTTGAAGTACTGGGCCCTACCAGCACAGGACTCCACCCATTGGAGCATTCCCTCTGGCATCCCAGGCATGCAGAACATGGGCAGATGTCAGCTCTTCACTTTGAGAGCAAAGCAGCAGAGGAAACACAGGCTGATTTCTCAGACTATCATGCCAAGGAACATATTTCCTATGCATTTTTCAGATGCCACCTGACCAACCCATGCTGTTAATCATCCCCAAACATATACCAGTTCTCATGGCTGCATCTGTTTTCAGCAGCCGCTCTTCAAATGGTGCAGGTGATTGACAGACAGATCAGGTGATGAAAGGCCCAGTGAGGAAGCCGGCTCAAGGTCACCGTCTCCCTCAGGCCCACATGTGGAATCACGGCCGTGGGATTTACATAACGGTGAAAAGACCGCTTCCATTTATTGGGCATCCACTTTAAGCCAAGCACTACTCTAAGCACTCAATTTTTCTTATACACTTTTAAGGTAGATCTTGAAGACCCTAATTTTTTTTATTATCTAAGAAAAATTTAAAATTCAATTTCATTGGTGCATTTTAAATGCACATAATGATCAATCACATTCATCCTGGAGAACTTGTGCCCGGACCTGTCACATTATTTCCCATTTTTCACCATACCCCTCCTTTCCCTCCAACTGCTCCTCCCCTCCCCATTTACAAAGCTTTGTTTCTTCTGCGTTTTCCATTTTTTTCTCATTTTTAAACTTTTGCTTCTTTCCTTTCCTCCTTTCTGTCTCCTTTGTTCCACCCCTCCTTTTAACATTTTCCTCTTAATTCACAATACCTATTATACCTTTTGGTCTTATTTACGCTTTCTGTTGCTCACATCAGGGAATCAATGCAGAGTTTACACATGTGCACTGCATTCATCACCCTTAAGAGTATGGACTCAAGGCGCATCCATTTTCCTAGAGATGTCTTGAATGCACTTTTCTTTATAGCAGAGCAGTACTCTGTTGTATGAAAATGCCACATCTTTAGCCATTCACTGATTGATAAGCACTTGGGTTGTTTCCAAGATTAAGCTATTATAAATGGTGCCACTATAAACATATATATATATATATATATATATATATATATATATATATATATATATATATATATATATATATTTATAGTAATCTGTGGTATGATGCTTTTAATTCTAGGAGGGGAATGGCTGGGTCAAATAGAACCTCTAGTCTTGGTCTTTTGAGGAATCTCCACACTGATTTCCTCAGTAGTTGCACCAGTCTACACTACTACCAACAGTGGAGAAAAGTTACTATTTCCCTAAAGCCTTGCCAGCATTTGCTATTGGTTGATTTCTTGGTAATAGCCGTTCTTCCCTGGGTGAGATGGAATCTCAGTGTTGTCTTAATTTAAATTTCCCCAATGATTGGTGATGCTGAACATTCTTTATGCATTTATTTGTTGTTTGTATTTCTTCATCTGAGAAGTGTGCATTCATCATAGGTGCCCACTTTTGCACTGGAGGTCTAAATTTTGAAATGAGAAAATGAAGTTGAAGTACTGACATGAACTGGAGCAGGCAGCTAGCAAGAGGCAATCTAGGATTTAATCCTAGGCCTCTCTGATACTAGACAGTGTGATCTTCAAGTTACACTAGTTTTCTTTCTTTTTGCTCTCTTTCCCTTCCTTCCTTCCTTCCTTCCTTCCTTCCTTCCTTCCTTCCTTCCTTCCTTCCTTCCTTCCTTCCTTCCTTCCTTCCTCCTTCCCTCCTTCCCTCCCTCTCTGTCTCTGCCTCTGTCTCCCTCTCTGTCTCTATCTCTCTCGCTCTCTTTTTTTTTTTTTTTTTTTTTTGTATGGGGAATCTAACTCAGGACCTGATGCTCACCAGGCAGGTACTGTGCTGCTGAGCTGTGTCCCCAGCTGCACCAGTTTTCATAAAAAAACATTGGGTAACCAGGATTCTGGTCTTTCTCAAAGTATACTTTTCATCTGTGACACATTGGGTTAGAATCCATCAGATAAGACACGACATTACATATTGAGGAGCAGGGCACTGGAAATGGGAGGAAAAAAATTTTGGTGGCTTGTTTTAATACTAGGGGCGGGCACCCACGGCCACATCCAGGAAAGTATGGGTGCTATAGGGCAGGAATGTGAACCCCACACAGGGATTGTGTGTATCAGCTATGAGGGAAACCACACTGAGAGTTGATTGTATCCCTAGGATGTGGAACAAACACTTAATGAAAAGAAAATGTCACCAGGAATAAATTGCTGTAATTAACAATATTATTATTAATAGATGTTTCACATTTTTAATTATCTATTGTTTTTCCTAATCTTGTGTTTCTTTCTCTTCCATGTGCTTCCTATCTCTAATGGAGTCATTTGGACAATAATACCTGCCTACATCCAGTTTTCATGTGGCTAGTGTTTCTCTTCCTGTCCAGTTCAGCTCCCATGGTCTTGCCAGGACAACAGCATCTTTTGCAAGTGTAGTCCTAATGACATCGCTGCTTATTCCTCCCTGTGTTCTCACTTGACTTTCTGAGCTCCTCCTCTCCTCTGAGCTGGGAATGTTTGAGATTATATACTGTCTCTGTCTCAATGCATACTGCAATCCGTGGAACAAAGAAAGGGCTCAATAGTATTGTTTTTTTTTTTTTTTTTTTTTTTTACTCTTTCTTTTTAATTGGTTACACAGATTAGTGGGATTGATTTTGGCAGATTCTCAAATGGATGTGACATAGTTTGATTATTTTCATCCCCCTGGCCCGGTCCTTCCCCAAGCATCACATTCATTTAGGGAAGATTTGTTGCATGTATATTTTGCTCATATCCAATTCATTGAGTTTTTTTTTTTTTTAACAAAAGGCATTTCCTCTGACTTAAAGGACTTTTTTTGTTAATTAGAATGTATTCCCACTCATTGCCAAGGCTGCCTTTGGGTCAGATTTCCAGGGCCAGAGTCGGAGCTGGGGGCGAGCTGTGTGTTCTCCCAAAAGGAGCACTTGGAGAAGAAGGGCCTGAAAGGGAGCCAGGGACTCAGGCGAGGGAAGGGCAAAGAGTGCAGGGTAGGTTCCGGCTGGGAGTCCTGCAGTGCGGTGAACTCCCTTGCACCAGGGAGGTCCACCTTTTCTGCTCAGAATTACTCAGGCTTGACTGAGGGTTGCTCTTGGAGTGGGGCAGGCGGAGAGGTGCACAACCTCTCAGACGCTGCCAGGCCAGGAAGCTTCTATCTGCTCTAGGCAATTCTCTGAAAAGCATGGTGCCTTGAGCTCTAGCAGTTAGTGAAGCAGTGGGAGGATGGCCATGCCAACCAGATGAAAGGCTGCGGAGCAAGGTACTGCACCAACAGTGCCTACTACCAAAACCAGGCCCAGGTAACACATCCTCTGTGGTTCACTGCGGCAGGACTTAAGAAAGTACTCCTTTTCACTATTAAAGATGCAGAACTTGCTGCCTTGTTAACTCATGAGTTAACTTTTTAGAAATGGATTAAATGATTCTACTATAGGATTCTAGAATAAATGTAACAGAATAAACTACAGCCTGATACCCATGTGGCTCAAATGTTCTTTGCTTCTTATGCCGTCTGGTACCTGGAATATTGCTTACCTTTGGGAGCTAAATTTCTTTCTTTTTTTTTAAAAATGTATTTAGTACAGGGTCTACAGGGTCTCACTACACAGATCAGACTCATAGTGATCCTCCTGTTTTCAGTCTCCCAAGCAAGCGCCACCACACCCAGTCTCAGTTACCATCTCAGCACCTTCCAGATTAGGGCCAGTACAGCAAGCTGGGGATTGAACCTAAGCAGGTGCTTTAGTCCATTGAGCTATCTGACTGTCCCTTTGGGAGCTAAATTTCTGCTCCATGGAATTTTTGTGGCACTGTGTGAGTCTGTACAGGCAACTTCTGCCTTGCAGGGGTCTCTAGAGTGGACCCAGTCAGGAAAGGAACAAGCAAACTTACAGAGAATTTTTATCTTTTTCAAGAGCTCTCAGTAGCCATCATGATTCTTTTTGGTTTTGGTACTGGGAATCAAACTTGTGACCTTGCGCTTGCCAGGCAGGTGCTGTGCCACTGAGCTACATCCCCAGGCCCATCATGGTTCTCATTCCTGCTACATGGAGGAAGAGGCAGAGCTGAGAGGCTTGGCTACTTGCAGGAGTGCTTAAGCCATGGCAGAGCCTGACCTTCTTCTGGGACCCATTAAGAAGAAACGTGAATGGAATCTGCTGTGTTTTAACCATTAGTCATCACCTTTAGGCTCTGAGGAACCCCTGTGACTATTAGGTTGCGACCATATTTAATTTTTTCTGGTTGAAAGAGAATGTTGAAAATAGAATTAATAAAAAAATAAGCAAAGCTGTACAGACAGCAAAGTGATCAGCAATTGCTAAGGCTTGAAAGGGAGAGGTAGAGATTGATGGAACCTGAGGGATTTTAGGTCAGTGACGCAATTCTATATGGCACTCTAGTGTTGAGCATACATTCTTATACAGTTGTTTGAACCCACAAAACGTGTCCCACCAACAGTGAACCCAACGCTAAGTAGATGCTGGGGAATGGCAGTGTGTCGGAGTAGACTCACTGGCTGTCACTGGTACACCCCTTGGAGTCACACAGGGGAGGCTACCCAGAGGGGGCAGGAACCATCTGAGAAGACTTTGTACCTTCTGTTCTATATTCTTTTTTTTTTTTTTTTTTTTTTTTTTTTTTTTTTTTTTTTTTTTTTTTTTTTTTGTCTTTTTGAGACAGGGTCTCACTATGCAGTTCAGGCTGGTCTTAAGCTCACTTTGTAGCTCAGGCTGGTCTCGAACTCACAGCAGTCCTCCTGTCTCAGCCTCCCGAGTGCTGGGATTACAGGCCTGTGCCACCGTGCCCGGCTTGTTCTATATTCTTGTGAGCCTAAAATTACTCTAAAAGATGAGAACTGTTAAAATACAACTAATATTAATGGAGTATTTGCTAGATGCTAGCCTTGGGGAACAACTTGTGTTCCCACACTCTTACTCTTACTGTTCACACCCAGGTGGTAAATCGCCCCCCACCCCCCATGAACAGATGGGGAGCTGAGCTGGTTGCTGAGGTCACGCGTTCATCACCTGGCTTACTAGCCTCTACCTCCAGAACGGAGGCTCCTTTCCTCCAGTTCCTGAGCTTTCCTGGCTGTGGTGTGGTCTCACAGTGTTTCTAATTTTATCATCAGCACAGTCTCCTTCTTTGTCAGTGTCTCCAGTCCTTCCTGGAGTGGCTGAGTATGGTGATTTTACTGTGGTGGGCACAGGCCAGTGCCATATGCTTGCCCAGAGGACCCTGGAGGCTCTTTGTGGCATATGACATCCTTCATCCAGGCCTCATGCACTGCTCAGAGGCACTGTGGTATGTCCCATGTGTACACTTGCCCAGGATCTTGGATCAGGATATCACAATGTTGCTCAGAAAAGTGGTGTGGCTGTCCTTTTTTCTATGTACAAATATCCTATACATGTCCTGGTGTGTGGAGCCCTGCTGCCCTCTCTGTGTGCCTTGAGGGGGAGGCTGCAGGATCGTGGCCAAGGTCACGAATTCATTCACCACTCACTCAGGCGGCCCATTACTCAGCCTTGCCCTTAAAGCTCAGAGTTGAATAGGAAACAGGAAGTAAGAAAATGATAGTGTAATTTGTAGAGACCAGTGGTTGTCTCAGGTTTACTGTAGCTGGTGCTGTCTTTTAAGGCAAGTGACTTAAGCCACTTCATGAGAATCCTTTCAGCTCAGGCCTTTTTACTTTGGTGGGCTGTTCCTTGAGAGTTTCAGGCACGGTGAACTTCCCTTTGTAACAACTTTGGTGGAGATGTCGCTTCTGTTTAAATTGTCCACATACTTCTTGGTACCTGTCACCAAACTGTGAACTCTTTCACAGGGTGAATTACTGTCTATTATAACCATCAGGCTTTCTTAATCTTTTCCTAATTAACTCTATAAAATTACTGTTGGATTCATTTCTACCATTACCTTGGAGATAATTGTCACATTTAGACTTAACTGTAAGTCAGTACCTGGTTATATTAATGTTTACACCATAATTACAGATTTCTTCTCTGAGACTAAATGTGGCATACAAGTGGATCTTTTGGGATGTGAACGTCTAATTTCTGTTGGGCAATAATGCTACTATCGCTGATTGGCTTAATATTAATAAAGTGGCATAATTGTTACTATTTGTCTGAAGCCAACACTCAGATTACCTTATATTCACAATAATAGAGTAGATTTCCAGAAAACTTGATTATTGAGATGTCTATATTACAGTCTCCCCTCCCAAATTAGTCAAGTTTTTGTCTTTGTGTTAGATTTTGGATATTTTAATTATGAAATGGCATGGAGTGGGTTTTATTTTCTGATTGTGGCTTTGCAGTTCTATATGCCTCATTTGTTTGTAGGTTAATTTATTTTTTCATGTCTAGGAAGTTTTCTTTTTTTATTTTAATAATTTTGTTGAGAAATAAGTAGCAATGAAGTACTTTCAAGACAGGTTAGTGCAGTTACAACCCTTTATACTCTGATCTCTTGGAAAACCTCCACTCCTCTCTTTCAGCCCAAGCTCAGGCCCTGTGAGTGTGGGGCTGAGCTCCTGAGCTCCCTTGCACTGGTTGGATCTCCCCAGATAAACCAGGCTAACCCCTGACATGAGGGCCTCCAGAGCCCCTACCGCCAAGCCCACCCTGTGAGTGAGAACTTCTGCGACACTCTCAGGATCCCCAGATCCAGCCCAGCCCAGCCCCAGTGAGTGTATGGGAGAGCTTCTGGCTTCCTTACCCGCAGGACCTCTCCGGACCAAAACCCAAGCACACTGGGTGAGACCCTCTGCATTGCCTTTGGGACCCTCCACCCCTCTGGAACTCCCACCCTCAGGCCTGAAAAGTGAGTGAGAATGTCTGCAATGCTCTTGAGACCCCCAGATCCAGCCCAAGCCCAGGCCCAGCAAGTATGTGGGAAAGCTTCTGTGTTCTCCTGTGCCCCCTGGGCCACAGGCAAAATAGAGGGGCAACAAAGGTTCATTGTTGTGTCAGAGGGGCACAACAGGTTCACTTCGAAGGGCTGCAGAAAAAAGGAACTGAAGACAGTGGCTAGACCAAAGCCAGGCATAACTGGATAAACTCAAACTTAATAGATCTCAACCAATTTCAGTAGATGGTAAAGTTATAACTGCACCAAAGCTCTACACCAAAGGTCAGAGGTCAGTGCTATATGAAATGACAAAAAGAAGGAGCAAAATGCAATCTCAGGCCTCAGCCTCACATAGAACAAAGTGCAGAGGACACTAGCTCAGAGGAAATGTATGAATTAATAGCATCAGAAATAAGTAAGCAACAACATAAGGGTACAGAGGAACTCAGAGAAGAATAAATTTCTGAAAGAAAAAAGAAGTCTCTGAATTCATAGCATCTAAAGTAAAGAATGAAATATAGATTCATATGGAGGAAACCCAAACTGAAAAAAGACTGCAATAAAAGAATTAATAACTGATTCTAAAGAAGACATTGATAAAACATAGAAGAGATTAGAAAAACGACAGATTCCTTGAATGAGAAATACAGGAAAGAAATAGATTGCCTGAAGCAGAGTCAAAGAGATGTAGAGGAACTTAAAATCTCAATCACATGCTTGCAAAACTATCTGAGTGAAAATGAAGACAGAGTTTCTGATGTTGAAGATGTTGTCATAGCTAGTGAAAAGGTAAGAAAAGATTTCTTAAAAACAACTAGGATGCAGGAAAAAGTAATTCATCACCTGCAAGATGATGCCAAGATGTACAATGTGAGACTAATACGCATCAATGAAAAGGATGGACCCAATTCAAATGACATAAAAAGAATATGGGCAGAAGTAATAGCAGAAAACTTCCCAAATATGAGGAAACAATCTGACACTCAGGTCACTGAAGCATACAGAACGCCAAATAACTTCAACCCAATTAAAAACACACTGAGACATATAATAGTCAAGATCCCAGAAATCCAGCACAAGAATAATATACCGAAAATCACTAGAGAAAAGAAGCAGATCACATTTAAAGGAAAACCCCTCAGAACTACCGCCAACTTCTCTTCTCAAACCATGAAGGCAAGAAGAGCATGGAGCAGAGTACTTCAAGTCCACTGTGAAATCAAATTGCAGCTCAGACTACTAGGCCCTGCAAAACTCTCTTTCAAGTTTGATGGAGAACTGATATACTTCCATGACAAAGAACAACTAAAGAATTTCATGATGACAGAGACAACCCTACACAGACTACTAGAAGATGTTCTAGAGAGGGACCAAAATGATCAAAACTCCACCAATGAGATCAGAAGGAACCCACTAAATAAGGCAAACAATTAAACACGGGACAAAAAGGAGTAAATGACAGCAGGTAGATAACATGTCGATCGTAAGTGAGCACATCTCAATTATAACCATCAGTGTAAAGGGACTCAGTTCACCAATTAAAAGAAATCGACTGCCACAGTGCATTAGGAAACACAGTCCAATAATATACTGTATACAAGAAACACACTTAACTCAAAAAGAAATTCATAGGCTGAAAGTCAAAGGATGGAAAACAGTACTACATGCCCCAGAAGCTCAGAAAAAAACAGGAATAGCAGTCCTGTTCTCAGACAGTCTCACCTTCAAACCAAGAATGATCAAATGAAATAAAGAAGGCCACTACATACTGCTTAGGGGAAAACTCAAGAGGAAGAGGTAACACTCATAAATATGTATGCACCAAACACGGGAGCATCCAGCTTTGTAAGACAAGTCTTAATAGACATGAAAAATCTAATATCCAATACCAC
>PVKA01022510.1:19622-37110 GCA_004027165.1 Ctenomys sociabilis | reverse complement strand
TCCAAATTTTCTGAACAAGGAGATTATGGAGCCACAGAGGAAAGAGACTGAAGTTCTAAAGTGTGCCTGGGGAGAGTCACATGAAGAGAAAACTTTCTCTCAAGCTCTCACAGAGAGCAATCTGGTCAAGCATTGGCTGTGACTCATCCACATGGATGACACAGACAAAGGAACTACAGAATAATGTACAGGACTACAACATAAACCCTGAGAGGACTTCAATGACCACATAGGAAATATAAAGTTCATGTGCTGGTATATAAGTCTTGATCTATCTAGGTCTTAACCATCCAGCAGAAAAGTATAAAAATGAAGTATACATCATGAGCCCATAATATTAAGCTGAGCTGTAAATGGCTATGGTCGACAATTTCTTCGAATAACTCACTATGGTTGTAGAATGCTGTACTGTGTGGATTGTGATGTCGAGTTCAAGCATCTAAGTTAGTTGAATGTCAATGGAGTGCCCACTTTTGACAGGTGTAGACAAAGGAAGGGGTGTAGAAAGAAAAAATCATGATGTGTGTGTATAGACAGTACAGTTGGGATAGATAATGCTGTGCTTCTACATAATTCTATGAGAGGCAAGATCTGCACTAATGGTGGTTGGACAGGATATTATGTTGGCTTCTAGTACTACGGTCATCCACTAGGTAAATAATTATTGAATTTTTGATATAATTCAGGTATAAAAAATAAGATAAGTAAGCAGCTACACTCTTAATTCACTGATAAAGATATCTGCTAAAATAATATCTGTAAATATAATATCATGTATGCACCTTGTGCAATATCAAAACGTTATGAAAACAGTTTGCAATGTATTAATTCATCGAATCTGTATGATTAAGGTGTCTTGAAACTGTCTGATTGACATTTGTATTTCAATAAAATAAAAATAAATGAATAAAAAAAAGAACTAAACATTAAACCTGCTAGAAAACAATACACATAAAACTGTCAAAGGCTAGGTATAGGCAGTAACTTTCTGATCAGAACCCTGATTTCAAAGGAAATATCAAGAATATACAAATGAGATCACATCAAATAAAAAAGCTTCTGCACAATAAAGGAAAAACCAACAGAATGAAAAGACAACCTACAGAATGAGAAGAAAAATTGCCAGCTACTCCTCAGATAGAGGACTAACATTTGGAATATGTGAAGAAGTCATAAAAGTCATAACCCCCCCAAATAAAATATTCAATCAAATATGGACAAGTGAAATGAATATACACTTCACAGATAAAGTACAAATGGAAAAAAAAAAAAAACAAAACAAAACATGAACAAGTGCTCAGCATTACTGGCCACTAGAGAAATGAAAATTAAAACATCCCTGAGATTCCAACTTACCTCAGAAAGAATGGCCAGCTACAAGAAATCAAATAACAAACACTAGTGGGAGTAGGAGAGAAACCCTTCTATCCTATTAATGGGAACATAAACTAGTACAACCACGATGGAAATCAGTATGGAGATTCCTCAAAAACTTAAACTAGAAATCCATTTGACTCAGCTTTCCCCCTTCTAAGTATCTTCCTGAGAGAGTCAATGATATAATATTATAGGCATATACATATCAATGTTTATATCAGCATAATTCATAATAACTAAATCTCAGAAGTGGCCTATATGTTCAACAACAGATGAATGGATAGAAAATGATATTTATATGCAATGGAATACTACTCTGCCATAAAGAAAACTACATTTGAGTTATTAATAGGAAAACAAATGCCCTTTGAGACCATAATGTTAAGTGAAATAAATCAGATACACAGGGTTTAAATATCACATGTTTTTTCTTAAATGAGAAATCCAAAACATAAAGAGCAAAGTAAAAGATAGTCGGTAGGAAGTAGGGAGTTAAATCGTCCAGAAGGGAAATCAGATGAACAGATAGAACTGGGGTGAAGGGAATGAAAAAAGGAATCAAGGTATGCTACACACATGTACCAATTCTCGCAGGAGTGTAAATATTATGTACTATACATATATACTAATAAAGATAAAATATAACAAAAATTTTAAAAGAAAGTGACAAGTAAATGTAACTTGATATCTTGGAAGGAATCCTAGCACAGAAAATGAACACTGAGTAAAAATGAAGGAAATAAGAATGAAAACATATTGGTTCTTGAATAACCAATATCATTATTAATCTCTAATTAATGATATTAATAGATGGTTAGTTCATTAATCATAAGAAAATACAAATGCTTAATAATGTTCCCAGGCCTTATGTCTCACAGATGGGGCACTGGGGAGTGACTAGATGGATCACCAGTGTACAGTGTTAAGTTAGCCCACTCACTGGTTTAGATGTATTTCTGGGTGTGGGTCTAACCAACCAACAGACTTGTGGCCTAGCTGGAATAAAAAGCAAAAGAAGGCAGGCTCACTGCTTCCTGCCTGCCACACCATGGACATGCCATCT
The DNA here is from genome assembly GCA_004027165.1 of Ctenomys sociabilis. Taxonomy (NCBI): domain Eukaryota; kingdom Metazoa; phylum Chordata; class Mammalia; order Rodentia; family Ctenomyidae; genus Ctenomys; species Ctenomys sociabilis. Next base: position 34,670 of record PVKA01022510.1, on the reverse strand, counting down.
CCTCTGCCATGTCCCTCTGCCATGCTGCCCTGCCTTGGAGCCAGCTGATTGTGGACTGAACTTCTATAATGCTGTACAACTGACTATGGTGAAGGATACACAGTTCTGTGTACTGCACAGACTTTTGCCATACTTTAAATGAACCATACTTCGAAATTATGTATGTATTATTAAGTTTTTATTTATTTACTTGGTGCAGGGCCTAGCTATGCAGCTTGAACTGTAATCCTCCTGTGTCGGCCTCCTCAGCACTGGAATTACAGGTGTGCACTACCGCGGCCAGTTTTGGTGGCTAGCATGGTGTACCCAGGACTCTAGGGCTGGCATGACATGTAGTACTGGGATCACACTTGGGACCTAGAGCTTACCAGACAGGTGCTTAGACCACTGAGCTATCTCCCCAGCCCTGAAACTATATTTTTAAATGAGTGAATTACATCTCAATAAACTGCTGGTGTTTGGCTGGGAATATAGCTCAATAGTAGGGCACCTTCTTGGCATGAGTGAGGCCCTGGATTCCATAGCCTATACTGCAAAATAGTAACAGTAGTGATAACAACAACAATAATAAATGTGAACAAGCTTTGAAAATCAACTGCTACACAAATGTAAAGCAGTTATACTTAAATGTGGCTGAGTCAAAAAGGAATGGGGTATCACACTTGATATAATGTAAGGTTACCTTCAAGTACAGATGCAAAGAACAGCCATAATATATGCAGCACTTCACATTCTAAGAAATTAACACTAAGTTGTTCAGTCTTTAAAAGGAAAGACACATGCCATCACATGACATGATGCTACATGAAATAAGCCAATCACAAAAGGACAAAAACTATAATTGATTCCACTCATGTGAAGGACCTATTGTAGGATCCATAAATCCATAGCCAGAAAGTAGAATGGTGAGTGCTGGGAGCTGAGAGGAGGGGGAAATGGGTACAGTTTCCCTTCCTTAAGATGAAAAAGTTCTGGTAACTGGTTGAACAACAGTGTGAATACACTTGATACACTTAAAGCTGTGAAGATGGCAAATTTTATGCTATAGTTTACCACAGTGAAAATTTTAAAATACGTATTTTAAAGTTTGGGCAAGGTTTGCTTACCCCACAAGCAGGCCCTTTTCTCATGACCTACATTTAACACTGTATCTCAGCTCCAGTGGTCTCTCTCCAACTCTCATCCCCATCCTTTTGTTCTCATGGGGAATGGCTCTCAAAAGGTAAACCTACTCCACTCATCCTCTCATAGTAAGAACCTTTCCCCTTTGACCACCCTAGACAAATTCTACAGCTGCCCATCTCATACCTGCAGGTAATTGTGGAAAAGGGTGGAGCCACAGAGCAAACAAATTCAAAACTTTGCTTTCATATTAAATCTCTAGGTCTGGAATAGTAAACATTTCTCTTACTTATTGTGAACTGTTATATCTTTCATATTGGATGGACATCTAAGTACATGGATAAAAACCACTGCTAATTTGGACAGGGTATCAGGCGAAAAAGCAATACTAATAGCAGTATTAACCTGTGTTTTGCTTAGTCATAGCATAAACTTTATGCTTCAATACTATCTCGCTCACCTTTGTATTCCTGGCACATTGTACAGTTTGGTGTCAGTTATTGACAACAAAAACACTGATGTGTACTGATGACAAACACAAGATAATGAATGACCAGCAAGCTGTTCCCAGGGGGTTAATGCAAGGGAAAGGTTTCACCAGAGATGGTGGAGCATGTCCAGCATGTTCCAGGCAACATTTCAGTTTCTATCCCCATAGTGGTCAAGCAGACAATAAATAAAATAAGTAACAGTACTAGGAAGAAAGACCAGAGCAGAGGGACAGTGAATAGGGAGTGAGGATGGGAACCACAGAAATCTGAGGCTTATCACCAAGGACTCTCTCACTGAGGAAAGACAATCTTATCGGGGTTGAAGAAGCTAAGTAACCAAGTCACAAACCTGGGAGAAAAGTTCTCCTAGTAGAGGGAGCATCCACGTGCACAAGGAGAGAAGGTTGGAGTGGAGAGAGAGAGAGAGGACTGGGACGAGGTCAGAAAGGCAGGATGAGAGAAACTAGATACAGGGACAGTACCTTTGAGAACTTGTGGGGGGGATTTTGACTTTTACTCTGAGTAAGACAGGTGTTTAAACAGAGGTTTTTAAATGAAAGACATAAACTGATTGCATGTTGTAAAAAGAAAGTTCTTCTTGCTTTCTTAAGAGCATACAGTTCCCAACTTTAAAATGGTTTGACTTTTGATGGTGCAAGAAAAATAGGCATTGAGTAGAAACCATACATGGAATTTTAAATTTAGATTTTTTTCTGGGCTGGTACTATGTAGTCCAACATGATTTGTAGATATCAGGTAGCAGGACAGCAGCAACACCAACTTCCTCAACCCCGATAAAATTGTCCTTCCATGAGGATCATGAAGGTGAAACCAACACTCTATATGGTATACTGGCCACGATGCTATGAGGTTCAATAGGTTAGATGTTCAGAAGCCACTTTTACTTCTGATATCTCTGCCTTATGATGGTTTGCTGCATATGGCCCTATGGCAAGTCAAGGAGCACCTGTACTAAAGGCAGGCAAAGATGAAACAAGGAGCCCAGTTAGGAATCAAGAGGCTGCTGCAGGATGTGATGGTAGCTTAGACAACAGAAGCAGTGATGAGAAATGGTCAGCTGAGGCTCAAACATGCAACATTTTCAAAGTATGCTCCCAAACAACTGTCGGTAGCTGCTACATAGGGCACGGGGGGAAAAAAGCCCAAGAATTAGGGATAATGCCAAGTTTCTTTTGGAGAGCACAGAAGGATGGAGATATCATTAGCTTCACTGGGAAAGACCATGGGAGAACAGATGAGGGGTGCTTCAAGTGTGAGGTGTCTGAGAGTTAGGGCTAGCAAACAACTGGATAAAAGTCTATGGGGTTTAGGGCCAATGTCTGAAATATTAATATGGGGATTATACATTGCATAAGACATGGCATTTAGAAGTGTGACAGAGGTGAGACTGCTAAGGAAGTAAATAATAATAAGTTCAGAATTAGATCTTTAGGGGCCAGGCATATAGCTTAGCAGCACAACACCTACCCGGCAAATGTAAAATCCGGAGTTTGACTCCAAGTACAAAAAAAAAGACTTAAATCTATAATCTGGGTATGACGGTACATACCTGTAACCTCAGTACTCAGGGAAACTCAGGCAGGAGGACTGAAAATTCAAGTCCAGCCTCAGCAACTTAGTGTTTTAGTGAGAGCCTGTCTCAAAATCAAAAGGACTAGAGAAGCAGCTCAGGACAAAGGCCTCCAAGTCAATTCTGAGAGAGACAGATAGAACTGAGTCCTTGAACAGTCCAACTCTTCTGGAAAAAAGATAATCATATGAGAGGTTCAGGGAAGAGGAGGGGACCTGAAGGAAAAGAGGAAGAGAGCACCCATCTGGGTCAAAAATGGTCAATGCAGTAAGACCTGGTCTAAGAATGGGCCACTCCCTGGGTTTAGCAGATGAATGGGCAGGAACCATGCCATGCATGATAAGAGCAGTTTTGGTGGCCTGCTGGCAAGGAAAGCTTGCCAGGGTAAGTTTGGGATAAAATAAGCTGGGTATAGTGGTGTACAACTGTAATCCCAGCACTGTAGGAAGCTGAGGCAGGAGAATCACAAATTCAAGCCTAGCCTGGACAACTTAGTTTCTTAATGAGACATTGTCTCAAAGTAAAAAAATAAAAAAGTGCTGAGGCTGTAACCCATTACAAATGTCCTTGTTTCAACTCCAGTACCCACTCAGACATTCACACACACAAAAAGATATGTTCATGGGAATGTAACTTAATGGTACAGTATCTGCCTTGCACACAGGAGGCTCTGGATTTGATCCTCAAGGTATATAATAGCACTATGTCTTTTTCTCAAAAAGAAGAAGAAAACCTGCAATCCGTAATTAAAAAACTAGACTGGGCACACCAACACACACCTGCACCCCAGCTTTACACTATAATATATATATATATATATATATATATATATATATATATATATATAGCAAAACCTTGGGTTTTAGCAACATTCTATGAGAGTTTCATGTTCTACAAGAGAAACATTTCTAATAAATTTTAACTTGATAAAGAAGAATATTGTGCAATGCCAGTGGCATGTGATGCTGAATGTCACATGATCACAACTGAGCCAATGGTTCTTTTTTGTTTGGCTGGTTTTTTATTGTTTGTTTATTTTACACAGGGCCTCACTATATAGTTTAGGCTGGCCTTAAACTCACTATGTAACCCAGGCTAGCCTCGATCTCATGGCTATCCTTCTGACTCAGTCTTCCCAGTGATATGATTATAAGCATGTGCCACCATGCCTAGCTCTATGCCAATGATTCTTGTCCTTACCTTCTTCCCATCCCTCCTCCATCTTGCTGTGGGATTGTGGGTGATCCTTTTCCAATCCAGAAAGATCTCTTCTCCAGAGGAGGAAGAGAAAGAGGCAGAAAGTTGTCTTACTTCAAGTTAGACTACAGACATGTGTAAAATGTGGGAATTGGTGCAAAATTTTGTAGAAAAGCACATACAAATAAGGATATAGGGTGCAGTTCATGAATTTAATGACAATGCAATGTCACATTTCCACAAAATCCTCAAAAGGAAGTGTCACTGGATAAGTTGTTAAAATTGCAAGAAAAGGGCTGGGGAGATAGCTACAGGGAAAGTTGTGCTATATAGTACCCTCTTCTCATTTTTCTCACACCAGCCATGAAGGTTTTCAAAGGTTAATTCAGGTTGGGTTTTTTCCTTTATATTTAGTATTTTCTTTATTATTCTGTATTTTATATTACAGAATTATAATCATTTTTATATATTTGTGGGGTTGTGGTACTAATCATCTGAGTTTCCATTATTTCTTTTTTTTAAGTTAACCCATCTTTGCTAATTTTTTCCCCATTATTTATGAGAAAATTTGCTTTACTATACTAGTGGTTTGAATTACAAGCATGTTTCAGATAGAATTAAGTTCACAAACCAAAGTTTCACTATACATATATATTCTCCAATCTCTATTTTATAAACACTCAAATGTTTGACTACTGAGATGAGATGTGGTGGAAGTATAGTCCCAGTCAACACATTTTCTAAGAAGAGAGTTCTAGGAGCAAAATTTTTCCTGAAGACGATAATCCCTAGGCTGAGCCCGGAAGGAATGTATACCTAAAAAGGGGAGTATCAGAAAAGATAATGTCAGGCACATGCACATTTTGAGCCTCTCCCAGAGAAGTTTCTATTTTAAAGAATTTCAAAGCCTAAAATTTCACTAATAAACAATGCAGCATGTAAATTAATACAAAGCTTATGTTCTAGTGATTCACAAACATAATTGTCATGATCTTTCTTCCATGAAGGACATGCATCACCACACTTGACTATGTACATGTTTTATAAGAAACTTTATAAGACATGAATTTTGTTTAAAGTAAGGATAACTGAACAAAAGTCAGAACACTATTCAAATGCAAATCTGTCTTCAGGATACACATTTCTACTCTCTTTATTAAAAGTTGTCATTGCAGGACTACACAGGGGCCTGACATAGACTTGATACGGAAGATAGGGCCATGGCAAATCTGGTTGGGGAAATGAGTGGGACCCGTCAACTACAAGAACCCAGGGCAACTCAAGGACCACAGGCCTGTGCCACCACGCCCGGCAATCAAGGACTCAGTATACAGAATTTCTCTCAAGTTCCCATCAGATGTGGACAGTAGTAAAAGGACAAGCCTGATTTTTTTTCAATTGTTTGTATGTCTATATATTTGTTCTTTGTCTGAGGGACAACTAGCTACATTTTATTTCCATTGTCTGTGTTGTCTTTGTACTCTGTTGGTGACTTTTTTTCAGCCAGGGCTAAATCTTTCTAATAGGATGAAATAGCAACTGTTTATTCTTCATATTTCCCATGTGATTGGAATTTTGTTCATAAAATCTTCACCTACACCTATTCAAGAAATGCAAAAATACATCACTGGTTGTGATGTGAAATTGGTGGTCAACTTGTAACACCCAGCTGATCTGAACCAGCACGGTGCTTGGTGTGGGAGGCCCACCTGAGGATCGCTGCCAGCAGCATAAGATGCAGAACTGGAGAAGAAGAAAGGCTGTTATGAGTTGGTTTTCGTGGAAGAGCTGATCATGCTGGATTTTTTTTTTTTTTTAACTGAACTTGGCTGTTCTCATTGTTGGAGAAGATCTGGACCTTGATCTCACAGAGGATGGCTATGGTTTACTTTGGGGGAGCTCTGGTCCTCACAGTGCCGCTTGTTCAATCTCCACGAGAAGCATGTCATATAGACTCAGCTGTTCTCATCGTCATTTTTGGAGGAAAGCAGGACCTCACTGTTGGCAAGGATGGCTGTGGTACCTTTCAGGGAGCTCTGGTTCTTCATATCACTTCCTGGCTCCAGTTTAGATCCCTCAGCCTGCTGAGAAAGATCCTTCAGATTCACTAGCATAGACTTTCTAGCTTTCGCCACTGACCAGCTGTAGCGGTAAGGCTATAGTGGTGAAGGTCATGAATTTAATGACAATGCAATGTCACATTTCCACAAAATCCTCAGAAGGAAGAGTCATCGGATGAGTTCTTTGTTAAAGGGGCTGGGGAGATAGCTACAAGGAAAGTCATCCTATACAGTAACCCTAGTCTCATTTTTCTCACATTAGCCATGAAGGTTTTCAAAGGTTAATGCAGGTTGGTTTTTTCTTTATATTTAGAATTATAATCATTTTATACATTTGTAGATCTGTGAAACAGACTGCATGAGACATTGTCATGAGCTCTAGGACCCTATTTGTACTTATGCAGGACATTATCGTGGGATCCAGGCCCTCATCTGGATTCTATGGTCTTTAGAATATGGACAGATTTTCTGTACTCTTTTTGTATATGACTCTTTGGATGACTATTACAATATAATCTTATAAACTATATGTCCTGTATTGTGTTATTCTCCTTTGTAAACCTCTGATTACAATACTGGTCATTTAAGAAAGGCAAAACAACACCAAGATTCTACCTCAAAGAATGGCTATCATCAAGACATCAACCAAAAGCAAATGGTGACAAGGCTGTGGGGAAAAGAAACCCTTATCTACTGTTGGTGGGAGTGTAGACTAGTGTAAAGACTGTGGAATCAGTATACAAATTCCTCAAAAAACTAGGATTACAGGTCCCATTTGACCCAGTTATTCTCTTGTTGGATATCTTCCTGAAAGAATTCAAAGCATCATACTACAGCAATATACACAAGTCCATGTCCATAGAAGCACCATCTGTAATAGCTAAATCTTGGAAACAACCCAAATGCCCAACAACCCAAGAATGGATATAAAAGATCTGGGTTTTACTAAAAAACCTTATTTAGCCATAAATAAGGATAAATATGAGACATTTCTGGGTAATTGGACACATCTTGAGACTACTTTTTTTTAAACCAGGAATTGAACTCACAATTCACACTTTCCAAGCAGGTTCTGTGCTGCTGAGCTACATAATGGGCTTGAGATCACACTCTTAAGGGAAACAAATTGGACACAAACATGTAAATATCACAGTATCTCCCTGATATGAGAAACTGAAAGGAGCAAAATGTATGATACATATCATCAAATAGGAAGAAATTATTTAAAAGGAAGGAGGAACTAGGGAGGAGGAGAAAGGAAGGAAAAAGAATAAACAATAAAAGGTAAAATGGAAACAAAGCCTTGTAAATAAGGAGGGGAAGAGGAGTTGGAGGAGAAAGGATTGTGGATAAAAAAAGGAATGATGATACTTCATATAGAGCCACAAATTCCCTATGATGGAAATCCATGGCCCAATAAATTGAAATTGAAATCTCTATTTTTTTGGTGTATTGAAATCAAGGATGAAACTCAACCAAAGTTTAGGGTGTTAATTTACATTCTGAGCAATACTTGTTAAATACCACAGCCAACAAAGAGAAAGAACAAGGAATGAGAAATGGCAAGGTGAAAAGGAAGGGAGTGAGGGACAGAGGGGAAGTCAAGAAAGAAGAAAAGCTGGGAAGGAGAGGATAAGAGAAGGGGGCGAGAGGGAGGAAAAGCACTACAAGAAACCAGCATGCCCAGAAGCAGAGCTGAGTGTGGTGGCAGTGCCAGGGTGAGAGAATGACAAGACTCAAAAGAAGGAATGAAACAAGTTGAGGCCTGAGTCACTCCTGTCGTCCTGAAAGTTTGCCAATCCTCTTTTACTTCTTTGTCAGAGTCACTCAAGGAATCAGAAATAACCTCAGACTAAGTCACTCACAAGCCAGAAGTCTCATGAGCAAATGTAGTTAACATCCATTAGGCAGGAAGAACACAGCTCCAAGGCTGAGGAGGCGACAGGTTAACCCCAAACCACATAAGCAAAATGCAAGGCAGACATAATTACGGTTGGAGTGCAAAGTACACTTTAATAGCCCATCACAGACACCCATAGTCCTGGAAAGGACAAAGGGCCTGGGCATTTACACTGCTGTGCCAGCAAAAGAAAGCTGGTGCCTGGTGTCCCAGAGCTCTTCTCCCATAGGCTCGACAGGAAAACCTGACCTTGAGCCTGGTCTCAGGGAGGACTGTGAACTGATGCGACAGCGGAGCGGGCCTCAAGGCACACAGGATCACCAGCAGCCCCCCCCCACACACACACCCTGTGCCGCGAATCAACTGCAAGTATTAACATGTTGACAGAACTGCGAAGATGACAGAACTGATGGAAAGGTACACATAAACACCCCAAGTTTTAAAGTAGCACTAATGAAAATAAAACAATAAAAGGGCGTGGGCACACACCCTAGAAATCTCGAGGTGGCCTGAGACTGTTAACTTAGCACTCTCCCTTTGCCGGTCTCCGCTATCAAACAGCGCATCAGGACCCTCGCGGACCGCTGCAGGCGGCCCTAGCTGCGCCCATCACTCAGATCCGTACTGGGCGGGTGACCGCGCGCGCAACAGACTCGGCACCAGGGCCAGTCGGCGCAGCAACTTGGGACCCCCGTGACAGATACAGCACGGCGCCTGCGCGGCTCCCAGTACGCGCGCTCTGCGCCTTTACCTGCCGAGGATCACCACAGCCCCTGCAGCTGACGTCGCCATGGCCGCGAGCGCCAGCAACCGGGCGCGCGCCCCAGAGAACAGAGCCGAACGGGGTGCGGGGCGGGGGTCACTGACTGCGCACGCGCGGACGGGGAGGGGCGGGGTCGGTGGCGCGCGCGCTGCCGCCCGGGCGCTACCGGTGGGTTATCCACGGAGATCCTGGCGCTGGATTTGATGGGAAGTGGTGGTGCGGACCTCAGTATTGCGTTATGTTTGTCTCTATCGTACCCGGAGGGCCCCGCGGGATTGGCGCGGGCTCGGGCGCTAAGACTCAGAAGTCCTGGAGTTGTGCAGTTGTGCAGATTAGGACGCTAGCGCTGTGTGGCGCGCGCCGGCACGGGAGGGCCCTGTGGCGCGGCCTCGGGGGCTTTGGACCAGGGGACTCGGAAGCGCCGGACGTGGTGCTGTGAGAAACGGCAGGACACGTGGACTTCTGCCTGCTGAGCTATGGCTGCTGTTTACCCCCCTCCTCCTCCTCTAGCTTCCTCATTCCACCCCTCTTGCCCTCTCCCCCTTCCCGATCCCGTTTCTCCTCCTCCCTCCTCCTTTGCCCTCTTCCTGCTTTGTATTTCAGGAAATGCCCTCGTGCTGTGACACCTGGCCCTTTTGGAGCCAAGTAGAGAGGAGACAGGATCACAACCCTGCATGACAAGAGTCCACACAGGACAGTGGACAGTGTCACGGTCCTCCAGTACTAGGTGATAGCAAATGCTCAGGCCCAGACTCCGTACAGAAACTGACTAAACAAGTGGAGTTCTTTGTTTTCCAGAGCCAGGACTAGGAAACCTCCGAGCGTTTTAAAGAACAGCTTCACAGATGTAACTTTCACAATAACCTCAGTGAAACTTTAAAAAAATATATATCCACATAAGTCATCTTTCATCCACCAAACTGGCTAAATTACGAGTGTTGTTAATATTCGCTAATCTGCAACACAGCCTTCACTATAACTACACTTTTGAAGGCCGGTTTAAATTTGCTCGGCCTCTCCAGGGAAGTGTCACAATCTTGTTTGGAAAGCACCACTGCCCCCAGCATTGTTGCATGTTCTGGCTGGAGGGTCCCTACCCCAGGGCTTCCATCTCCAACTGAACTGCTTCTTTAGCTGTACATAAGGAGAGTGAAATAGGCCAAAAACTGTAGCAAAAACTCTGTGATTTACTACCCTCTACAAAGTTTTCTGTTTCCTAAAATAGTTATAAGCCTGCATCAGGAGTGGTGGCAAGGGCTAGTGAGATAGTTCAGGCAAGCTCAGGGACAGTTAAACTGGCGGCCAAGTCCAGTGGTAGCATAGGCCTGTAATCCCAGCACTGAGGAGGCTGAAAGGAGAATCACTGCAAGTTGGAGCTGCATAGTGAGACCCTGCAACAACCAGATACATTGAAAAAAAAAATAGTTACAATGTAGACCTGTAGTCCAAGTGACTCAGGAAACTGAAGCCAGGAGTGCAAGGCAAACTTGTCCAATGTAGTAAGACACTGCATTTTTTTAAAGAAGCCTTATATGTCAACCTTGTAGATATATTGCTTGTACTTTGGGTCATAAACTCCTTAATCACTTGTCTTTCTGTCAACACCTTCAATGGCAAATTAATTTGTTAATTAGGTTAAATTTAGGTGAAAATGCAGACCTCTCAAAATTTGAAATGTATATGCCTTTTGGCTTAGCAACTCCAATTCTAGACATCTATTGTGCAGAAACACAAATAGGAAGATAGATAAACCTACCTATTTTAGCATAGTTTCAACAGAAAATATTGAAAACATGATTAATATATACAAATGAGTAATGGCTTTAAATATTAAGACATTTTCAGAGAGTATCTGCTTTGGGCCAAGGCAGAATAACAGGTACAAAAGCCAAATGACCAGAATTTGCAGGACCAAACAGGAAGAAGATGGCCCAAGGAGAGGGCTCCAGCTCTCTGAAGCACTGTGCTGCATGGAACCAACTGCTTGCAATTTAAAAGAACTATTTTCTTTTTTATCTAATTGAGCAAAGGTAAGGATTTAAACTCCATCTGCTGTACCTTTGCTCTGTCCTCCATGTCCCATTTAGGACTTGATTTTAAAACAGTCCTCCATGCTAAGTTCTTTATAGTGGGCTTAGATAGTAACATAAGTACAGGAACCAAGAAAACAGAGATAAAGGAGCATAAAGAGAGAAACAGGTTTTAGAGAAGCCAAAAAGGAAAAAGTTAGATTGAGTTATTAAAAATGGAACAGTTTCAAGAACCATGCGTGTTTTACCATTTCTGGCCCTAGTGAACCTGTCTCTGGCCCTAGTGAACCTGTTTCTAGCTCTAATGAGCCTCTATATCCAAATTTATACCTAATGTACCAGTACCAATGTGCACCTGTGCTGAATACTGGCTGTAACCAATTATCTTCTTTATTTGCGCTCTTTGGAAGTGTTCCTGCTGTCCACACTTATCTTGTACTGGGTGCCGGGGGGGGGGGGGTCCCTGTTAGGTGCCAAATGTAGGGATCCGTATGTTGGTGTGATCTGTTATACCCAGGAAAAAAACATGGCAGGAATGTGGAAAAGATAGAAGACAAGAGTGAATTAAGTGGTGGCTTATGTGCCTGGTTGGTGGAACAAGCCCGTGAACAATAGTAAAGGCCTTTATTTATACCTTTACAAAGTCAGAAGACACAAGGTTGCCTAGTGACTAATAGCTCACAATGTCCAGGCAGGATGTTTTTCTCAAGACTGAGGTAGCTTGACTGCTTTAGGCAATGAGGCCTCATCCTGCCCTGCCACATAGGATCAATTTCAGCTTCAGGAGCTCCCAACAAATTACTGTAATATTATGTCTCCTAAATCTCTCAGAAAAATACTTGGAAAATGAATAATTGGGTTAAATGGAATGGAATTTCTAGCATCAACTAACTCTTCAGCAATCTCCATGCCAACTTCCATAGTGATTGTGTTACTTTACATTTCCACTAACACTGTAAAAGGCTTCCTCTTTCTTTGCAGCTGCCTGGCATTTATTATCATTTGGTTTATGGATGATGATCTTTTTTTCTGGAATAAGATGGAATCTCAGTGTTAATTTACATTTCTCTAATAGGCAGACATTATGAATTATTTTTCATATATTTATTAGCCTTTTTTACTTCTAATAAGTGTCTACTCCTTGCATTTGACCGTTTTTTTATTGAGTCTTTTACTTTGGGAGTCTAATTTTTCTTCTTAGTTCTTTATGTAGTATATATATATCAATCCTCTGTCCAGGGAATAGCTGACATTTCTCCCCTATTATGTAGGTTGTCTTTTCATTCTGTTGATTATTTCCTTTGCCATGCAGAAATTTTTAATTCAATATGATTGAATTTATTAATTCTTAGTATTATTTCTTCTGCAACTGGAGTTCTGTTCAGAAAGTCTTTGCCTATGCTCATATCTTCAGAAGTGTTATCTATTTTTATATTCCAGCAGATTAAGTGTTCCATTTTAACATTTAGAACTTTGATTCATTTTATTTTAATTTAGCACATGGTGAGTCATATGGATCCAACTTTAATCTTTTTTATTTTTTTGCTGCTATTATGAATGGTACTGTTTTCATTATTTCTTTCCTGCTGAGTTCATTGCTGGTGTAAAAAAAATGCTATTAATTTTTTATGTTTTGATTTTGTATTCTACTAATTTGGTTATCAATTCTAGAAGTCTTTTGGTGGAATGTTTGGGTCTTTTATGTAGACTATCATGTCATCTTCAAATAATAATAATAAAAATATAAGTATATCTTTTCTTTCTCTTGCCTGATCATTCTGTTTTGAGAACTTTCCTGAATGGGAGTGGTGATAGTGAACATCCTATATTCTTGACTTTAGAGGACAGGGTTTCAGTTTTTCCCCATTTAATGAGATGTTAGCTATTGGTTTGTTCCAAATGGCTTATATTAGGTTGAGATAAGTGTTGTAAGCTGGTTCAACCAACTTCATTTTGTAAAACTTATGTGAACTCCGTTTTGTGATATCTTGTCCTCTCTGTAAACTCCCACCCATGCCTAACTACAAAATGTGACTGTGTAAATAAGAAAGTGTTTCTTGGCATTCTGAGAGGAGATAAAAAAAATGTTCCTCAACATTCTGCAAAATGAGTTAAACTGTCCTTCTGATTACAGGAACAAACAGAACACCTGGAAATGGGTTAAACTGTCATCAGATGTCCTTCTGACTACCAGAACAAAAACAACACCTAAGCCAAATAAGGACATATTCCTGTAGGGTTTGCAAAATGTGACCTCATCAATGGGAACAAAGACTTAACCCTTGGTCATGACTAACTCAAAATAAGCTTTATAAAATCCCCCTCCTTCCCCCACTCTGGTGGTTTTTCCCTTTAAAAACTGTGCCTCACTTAGGCTCAGCATGCATTCTTGTCAGTTTTCTGAGGAGAATGTTGCCCCTGACCTCAGCTAATAAAGTGCTCCAAAATGTCCCTTTGGTCTCAGTGTCTATTGGTTTTGTGGCGTGCCACAATAAGATCCTTCTATGCCTATTTTCTTTGAGTTGTTTGTCATAAATGAATGTTGGATTTTGTAAAAGGGTTTTTTGGCATTGATTGAGATGATCATGTAATTTTTCTTCTTGCTTTTGTTTATGTGATCTGTTACATTTACTGATTTGTGTTTGTTGAACTTTCTCTACATTCTTGGGTGGAATCTTCCTTGGTCATGATGCATGATCTTTTTTATTATTTGCTGCACTCTGTTTACTACTATCTTGTTGGGGATTTTTGCATCTATGTTAATTAAAACTATTAACCTGTGGTTCTCTCTCTCTCTCTCCCTCTCTCTCTTTCTCTCTCTCTGTCTCTTTTTATTTAGTACAGGGTCTCACTACACAGATTGGACTTGTAGTGATCCTCCTATTGTCAGCCCCCCAAGCTGAGATTACAGGAGCGTGCCATCATGCCTAATCTCAATCACAGTCTCAGCACCCTCTTGGGGGTGGGATCAGCCTCAGCATGTGGTGCCAGGAATTAAACCCCAGTCCCTGAACTTTGCCTAAGCAAGCACTTTAATCCACTGAGCTAATTGGCTGGCTTTAGTTCTCTTTCTCTTTTTGATTGGGTACTTTTATGGTTTTAGAATCAGGGTAATGCTAGCTTCCAGAAATGCCTGTAGAAGTACTGTTTCCCTTTCAAAGTTTGAGGAGTAGTGGCATTAGATCTTCCTGCAATTTCTTATAGAATTAAATGTGAATCCACAGAAACCAGAGTTTCTTTCTTGGCTGGTTTTGTAATGCTTTAATTTCATTAACTGTTATTGGATTTTTCAGGGTTTTTATATCTTTTTGTCAGCTTTGGTAATTCATGTGTATTTAAAAATCTGTTAATTTCTTCTAATTTCTCCAGTTTATTAGACTACAGCTTCTCAAAGAAGTTAACAATACTCTTCCTGATTTTTGTCATCTCCATTGTGATTTCACCTTTTTAAATTTCTAATTGCATTGAGCTAGGTTCTTTCTTTCCTTTTGTTTGATAAGGTTAGGTAAGGATTTGTCTATTTTCATTTATTCTTTCATTCTTTGTAGTATTTTTAGTTTCAATTTCATTAATTTCTGTTCTGATGTTTGTCATTTCTTTTCTTATACTAACTTTAGATGGGATTGTTGTGGTTCTTCTAGTACCGTAGAGTGTATCATTAGGTTATTTATTTGTACTCTCTGTTACTCTGAGAGAGCATTCATAGGTATAGACTTCCTTCTTAGGACTGCTTGTATTGTATCCTATTATAGGTCATGATAGTTGTACTCGTATTATTTGATTCTCAGAACTTTACAATTTCTTCTTTAATTTCTGCTGTGAACCATTGATTTTTTTTTTTTTTTTTTTTTTTTTTTTTTTTTTTTTTTTTTTTTTTTTTTTTTTTTTTTTTTT
>PVKA01022510.1:0-19522 GCA_004027165.1 Ctenomys sociabilis | reverse complement strand
GGCTAAACCATTGATTATTCAAGAAGATGCAATTTAGTTTCCATGGATTTGCATGGTTTTTTATGGTTTCTTTAGCCAGTGATTTTTAGTTTCATTGTACTATATCTGATAGATGCACTTTCACATTTATTTAAGCACACTTTATGGGTTAGCAGGTTATCTATTTTGGAGAAAGTCTCATGTGCTTCTGAGAAGGATGTGTATTCTGTTGCTCTTGGGTGGAACACTTTTATTAATCATTTTTCAAAGTTTTGGCTCAATTTTGACATTTTCTTATTGATTTTCTTATCTAATTGATCATTTTGTTACACAGGCATTGAGATCACCTGCTATAATTATATTGGTGTTTATGTGATTTTTATGTCTAGCTGTTTTAGTTTTATGAAGTTGGGCATGCCAGTGTTTGGTGCATATGTGTTACAACTGTTATTTCTTCTTCTTTAATTGTTCCCTTAACCAACATATACTAGCCTTCTTTGTCTGTTCTGATCAGCTTTGGCTGAAATTCTGAAAACAGAATAGCAACTCCTGCTTTTAAGGGGGCTTCTATGGTGTAAAACATTATTTTCCATCCTTTACTTTTTAGTCTGTGAATTATTTTTTAATTAATTGTGTTTCTTGTACACAGCAAATCTTATAGTTTTGTTTCTTGATCTATTATACCAATTTGTTTTTTAATTGGGTAATTGAGATCACTATTATTGACAGTCCATTAGACTTCATTGCCTTTTTCTAGGACATTTTTAAAAAAACATTTTTTATCTATTGATTGATTGACTGATTGATTGGTACAGGGTCTCCGCTATGCAGCTCAGACTCGCAATGATCCTCCTGTCTGAGCCTCCCCAGCACTGTAATTATAGGTGTGTGCCACCATTCCTAGTTTGGGTGGTCAGTTCAGCACAGGGCTGGCATGGAATGCAGTACTAGAGATCAAACCTGGGTCGTGCACTTGCCAGGCAAGTGCTTAGACTGCCGAGCTATCTCCCAGGCCCTTCATTCTAGGATATTGTGGAGAATTTTTTTTTATATAGTTTTATTGAGAAACAAAAATGAGACAATTTCAAAACCAATTAGTAGGACAGTTTCAATAATAAATACATTTCACATTGTTGTCTCACTGATTATTCATTGTACAAGATGCATACATGATGTCCTGCCCACAAACATAGAACAAATCATTTTATTCACTGAATTAAGAGAATATAGCTGTATATCTATCCTGTTTTGTATACACAGATAAAAAATGGTCAGTCGTTTATTTTTTAGCTTAACTCACATAGTTTTTTATTAAAAATTATATAATATTATTAAAATTGGTAGCACTTTCAACAGTGTACATCTATTACATTTATTAGAATTTCACATTTATCAACTTCATGAATCAAATATTGTGTTAGTATTTGATAATTTTTTTTGCTTTATTAAATTTTTTTTATTGATCAGTCATTTATATCCCCTTTTTTGTTTAGTTTTGTCAGAGATGGGTATTCCATAGTCATTTAAATATTGTATGTGCATGAATTCAGCAAAATATTCCAATATAGTCCAGTAGTCCATAAGAGTAGTGGGTTATCTGTAGGACTGGCAATATCAAAAGTTGTTGACTTCAGCCTTTTACATTAATATGGCTCTACTTTTTATATCTTGTCTTTATACTTTTCTGGTGGATGGTTAAGACCAAGGTAAAGCAAGACCTATATAGTAAAAAATGTAACTTTTGTATCTGATAAGGTCAGTAAAGTACCCTCAGGATTTATCCTGAAACCCTGTACCTCACTTTGTTAGTGTCAGCCATGTAGATTAGTCACAGCCATTGCTTGACCAATTTGCTCTCTGTGAAAGCCTGAGAGAATGTTCTCTCTCCAGGTGACTCTCCTCAGGCACACTCTACATCATTGCTCACATTCCTCTATGGCCCCATAATCTCCTTGATCAGAAAATTTGGGACACAGCTGAGTTAAATGATGTTACAGTATAGGTTCTCCTATGTTCTGAGTCCTCACTAACCTTGAAAAGCTAAGTCCAAAATGTTGGGTATCCTTGCAGCCCTTCTTTTTCTCTGATTTTTGGTCTGCAAACTCAGGTTGCTAACCCTTCAGGAGAGAAGCTTATTATTACCCTACCACATATGCAGTTGGGTTGAACCTCACTATCTGTCTGAATATCAAACATCTTAGGCATAAGATGGGACACGTATTTTCCATGAAGAATTGATATGTTAAACTTCAAGTCTCTATAGAAGATAGAAAAAATTAAAAAATAGAAAAATATTTAAACAATTATATATTTTTACACAGAAATTTGGAAATCTAACCATATATATCATTGTAGCAGGACAGTCCTGTGACTTTTTTTTGTCTCTTTTTCATTTATTACCCTTGTTTAAAAAAAATTACTTGAGAGACAGTATGGCAATAATTGGTATGTCATGACAAGCACTACGTATTTAGAAGACAGAATGAGAGGAATTCCAAGCATGATCCTACTACTACACATTGCTATCTTCAGTGCAGTTGCTTAGTTCTCAGGTATCAGCATTTATAGTTAGTCAGGGTGAGAATCCTACCAACTAACTGCTAGTTTTGACAACTTGCTGATAGTTCTCAGGATCATTGCCTAACCCATCTTGTGTGTATAAATGTGTGGTTTTGCCCCTGCCATGTTTCCTAGCTTTTCTTTTTGCCCTCTCTAATCCTCAAGTTCTCTCTTTCCTTTTAATTCGTCTTTGAGTTCTTATATTAGGGAGGCTATACAATATTTACACATGTAGGTCTGGTTTATTTCACTTATGAGTAGATCTTCAAGTAGCATCCACTTAAATATAAATACTTCAAGTTTATCATTCTTTATAGCTAAGTAATACTCCATTGTATAAAAATATCACATCTGTTTCATCCATTCCTCAGGTGATGGACATCATGGTTGTTTCCAAGATTTGGCCATCACAAATTGTGCTACTATAAACATAGGTACATATATATCAATATGATATGCCATTTTCAGTTCCTCTGGGAAAATTCCCAGTAGGAGGATAGCTGGCTTGAATGGGATTTCCAGTCCTAGATTTTTAAGGAGTCTCCTCACTGATTCTCATAATGGTTGCACCAGTCTACATTCCCACCAGCAGTGGAGAAGGGTTCTTTTTTCCCTGCAGCCTCTCCAACATTAGTTCGTTTGTTTATAATAGCCATTCTTTGTGGGGTGAGATGATATCTCAGTGTTGTTTTAATTTGCATTTCATGGATGACTAGTGATGTGGAACACTTTTTCATATATTTATCAGCTTCTTTAATTTCATCCTTTGAGAAGTGTGTGTTCATCTAGGGTGCCCATTTCTGGATTGGGTCTTTAAATTCAGGGGCCCTAGTGTTTTTTTGGCTCTTTATAATTCTAGGAAGCAGACCTTTGTCTGAGTGCTTAATAGTTAATACTTTTTTTTGAAATTTGTGGGTTGTCTTTTCACTTTGTTGGTAATTTCTTTTTTTTTGTATCATTTTTAATAGACTGCAAATTGAAAATAAATTATTTACAAACATAAATGAAAATAACAAAATTGTTCAAAATAAAAATGAAGAATTTACAGATCAGTCATAATAGTTCACTGTGTCAAAACCAAGAAACTTATATTCATATAATTAGAATTCTCAAAATAGAAAGGAGTAGGCAATAAATATTTAAAGATTTAAAATTTCTGAACTTAGTTCAACTTATAATATCATATTTCCAAGAAAAAAGAACCTTTTGCACAAGAAATTTAAATAAAATCATACCAAGATACACGAAATTAAATAGCATTTTATTCCACATTGGAAAGGAAAAAAAAGTACCGAGTGTGTAAGAAACTACACTAATTAAAGGACTGAAAGAAAAAAAATCTATACTCTTTGAATTTTATACTTAGCAAACATACCTTTGAAAGCTAAAAGTAAAATATCTTCTAGTTATACAAACTTGAAATATTTTAATATCTCCAGATATAGCATATAGGAAATAACAAAGAGCATTATTCAAAAGGCAAGAGAAGTCGCAGTATACCCTAGGATGAACATACTAGAGGGTGGGTTCTTTCCATTCTCATTCATGGAGTTGTGGTCATTTTGATCCCTGTCTAGAATATCTTTTAGTAATCTGTATAGGGTTGACTTTGTCATCATGAAATTCTTAAGTTCGTTCTCTGTCATGGAAGTATTTACTTCTTCTTTATACTTGAAAGAGAGTTTTGCAGGGTGTATCAGTCTGGGTTGGAATTTATTTTCTTGCAAGACTTGTAGTACATTGCTCTATGCTCTTCTTGACTTGATGGTTTGTGAAGAGAAATCTTCCATTATTCTGATGGGTTTTCCTTTAAATGTGATCTGTTTCCTTTCTCTGGTATCTTTTAGTATACTGTTCCTGTGATGAATATCTGGGATCTTGATTATTATGTGTTTGGGTGTGTTTTTAATCAGGTTGATGTTATTTGGAGTTCTATATGCTTTGTTTACTTGAATGTCAGATCATTTCCCCATATTTGGGAAGTTTTCTGCTATCACTTCCATCCATATTCTTTTTATATCATTTGTATTGACTCCTTCTTTCTCATCGATGCCTATTAGTCTTGTTCATCTTTGCATGCAATGCAAACGTTGAATTATTTTTTCCTGCATCCTAGTTGTTTTTAAGAGATCTTTTCTTACCTTTTCATTAGCTGCAATGGTGCCTTCAAGTTCTGAACGTCTATTTTCACTCTCATTCAAACGGTTTTGCCAGCTTGTGATTGAGATTTTAATTTCCTGTATAGCACTTTGAATCTGCTTCATGCATTCTATTTCTTTCCTATGTTGCTCTTTCAAGAAGCCCATCATTTTTCTATTTTCCTCTATTTTTATCAAAGTCTTCTTTAGAAGCACTTAGTACTACTTTCATTATAGTTATCACTACATTTTTTTATTTCAGAAATTATTTCTGATTTGATCTCTTCTATACCTTTTGCAGTTGTTTCTTTACTTCTAATGCTATTATTTCAGAGATTTCAGTTGTGTGTTTCCAATTTCTTCTATGGTATTGTGTCCTGCATTTGTTGTGGGTGGGCTCAGGGCTCAATAGTGCATTTTGCTCGTTCATTTTGTATAGCACTGTCTTTTGACCTTTGATAGAGTTAGCTCAGATAGAGTTATTACCTTAGCACCAGGTCTAGATCTACCAAATTCAAACTCATCCAGGTGGGTGTGGTTTGGGACTGGCTGCTGTGCTCCACTTCTTCCTACTGCAGCCCTTGGAGGTGAACTCCCTGTGCCACTCTGGCAAGATGTTCTGCTTCTCAGTCAGCTGGGTGGGTCTTATTTCTAGTCTCTCCGCAGAGAATTCTACTCCAGGTTTCCACATCTGGCCTGTCTGATGGAGAAAGTTCCACTCACACTGGGCCTGGGCTCTGGGTTGAATAAGCCATTTCATTAAGACACACTTACTGTTTATCCATCAACTAAGTAGTAAACTTAAAGTTAAGGCCATATATTTCATTTTCCCTTAGTAAGCACATAATAGATTTATTAAACTAATGATGCTCTGAAAGCTTTCTCTTACATACTTCTGAAAGTAAGGGAAGGAACACATCATTTTCCTGTTTACCTTCGCAGCTTAAGCAAGATTACATACAAAAAACGTTAAGAGAAAATAAAATTCAAAGTGAAGGACAAAAACTTGATTTGCAAGGCTTATTTTTGTTTAAAATGTTTAAATGAAAAGAATGAAACTATTTTAGAAACAATAGTTGCCTTAAGAGTGATAGAAATTAAAAGATTGTATTAGCAAAATATTCTACTATTTTAATGCATCATAGTACTTTTAAGTGATTAGAAAAAGTAATTGTTTATAGAAGATAAAATTTAGGCATGAGATAAGTTATTTTAAGAATTTTAAGCTTTTTGTCTCTTTCTGATAATGATAGAAATTTTAGTTAAAAAGCCAGGCCTAGCAGAGTGCATCTATAATCTTAGCATTCTGGGAGGCTGAGACCAGAGGCTCAAAAATTTGAGCCCATTCTAGGCAACTTAGCAAGACCCTCTTCTTAAGTGAAAAAATAAAAAGATCTGGATTCAAATTGACACTGTGTTCAACCCCCAGCACTGCTAAAAAAAAAAAAAAAAAATGTCTCTACTTATGGAAGTTGTGCTGGCCTGACATGTTTGTTTTGGTGTCAAATCACCATAGTGGTCTCCAAGGTCATCCACATCTGTGCCCATAAGAAACAAATTCTAAGTTTTGGCCAATGCCAGCATAACAGCAATCTGCTGACCAAACAGTTGTTTGGCCCTCCAGTCCTCCTGCTTTTTAAATTTCCTGGGCAGGAGTCAAACACTAGCTCTTCTACTAACCTTAATCCTTTGAGGGCCTCTTTCAGTCTCTTTGCCTCTAAGCATAAAGGAGCAAACACCTGCACAGCTCATGTGATATTATCTTAGAGTGTAGTTAATTTGAATGCTTGCAGGGACTTCTTGAGTGGAATTAATGCCCTTATAAAAGAGGCCCAGGAAAAGACCCCTAACCCTTCCTGATATGTGGAAGAAGATGGCTATCTGTGGATCAGGAACCTGCCCTCACCAGCACTGCCAGTCCTGAATCTTAAACTTTCATGAAGCCTTTGGTACTGTAAGAAGTTTATTGCTTACAAATCAGCCAGCCCGTACTGACTCAGAGTATATATAACATATACAATATATTAATAGTATTACATTAACAAAAACTAATTAAAATTCTGGCATTTTAAAAGCAGAATGAGCCCTAACTCAGGGACTGCCCAATTTGTTTCTGTGTAAATCAACAAAAGACACTCATCCATTACAATACTATAATCCCCATCTGTGGAAAATTATCATAATATTTTGATTGTTTAAAAAGATAGGATACTTTACTGCCACCTTCTGGAAAATTTTTTAGTGTTGTTATGAGTACTAAATCCTTAATGTCTACAATGTTACACTTTCTTAAATGTGTCCTTTTGTGCAGAGTACAACCTATATGACTATACATGAAGGAACCTCTTGTGTACATACAGTCTATGGAAAACAATGTGTGTGAATATAACAACATACAGACAGATGGTGGCTCTTTGTTATAAAATTGTCTTTTACAGCCATTCATAAATACTATAACATCTTTCTAAGTAATTTCTGAATTTATGCACAGAAGATGGTATTTATGAATGTTATCTTTGTCTACATTCAAGATTCTTGCCACTCTTTTTTTTAAAAGTGTATTTAGTACAGGTCAACAGAGTCTCACTACACAAACTGGACTTGACTGATCCTCCTGTCTTACCAAACAATAGGACTACAGGTGTGCACCAACATGTCCAGTCTCATTCACCATCTCAGCATGCTCCCCCCAGGGGAGGGCAGCATAGCACACAAGGGATCAAACCCCAGTCCCTGCATCTGCCTAAGTAGGCACTTTAATCTGCTGAACTATCTGGCCAGCCCTTACATTAAATATTCCTGGAGTTATAGAAAAATTAGAGAGAATGGGTGATTGAGATCTTAAAATTGAAATCTACCCAAATCAGAAGCTGAGAAGCTAAGCTAAGAAGCATGCCATTTTTCTCTGGAAATGCAACAATTCAGATCAATTTCTGGGGCAGCTCTGACTATATAGTTGTATGTCCATGAGTGTGCATGCAGGTACATATACTCACATCTTGGGGATTGAACGAAGAATTTTACACATCATACATCCATGCTTTACCGCTGAGCTCCATCCCCAGCCTTCTTTAACTTTCTTTACTGTGATTTCAGGGAAAGAACTTAAGATGCCTCTTTCACCTCTTTTTCTTTCTTTCTTTCTTTCTTTCTTTCTTTCTTTCTTTCTTTCTTTCTTTCTTTCTTTCTTCCTTCCTTCCTTCCTTCCTTCCTTCCTTCCTTCCTTTCTTTCTTTCTTCCTTTCTTTCTCTTTCTCAGCTTAAGTAATAAAAGTTTATTGAGAATTCCTGGAGTGATAATTACTCCTTCCACCTGGAGCAAGGGCGCAACACTAGGAAATCACTGAGAAATCACCCAAGGTCCCAACCCCCTGGCTGATACAGGAGAAAGTGGTCCCCAAGGTGAATCTTGCATGGCCTCCAGGCAGCCACGTGGAACAGGCTGCCCCTCAAGTTCCAGAGGAAAAACAGCCACTTCCTCACTGAGGCAGAGTTTTAGGTGACCAGGCTCATTTCTTACCCTTGATGAGGCCGTCGCTTCCCTGGGTGAAACTTTCATCCTGGAGGTTCAGCAAAAAGTTGTCAGCAACACCATCCAGCAGAAAAGTATAAAAATGAAGTATACATCACAGGGCCATAATATTAAGCTGAGCTATAAATGGCTATGGTCGACAACTTCTTTGAATAACTCACTATTGTTGTGGAATGCTGGATTGTGTTGGATTGTGTTGTCGAATTCAAGCACCTAAGTTAGTTGAATGACAATGGAGTACTCACCTTTGACAGGTGTAGACAAAGGAAGGGGTATAGAAAGAAAAAATCATGATGTGTGTGTATAGACAGTACAGTTGGGATAGATAACGCTGTGCTTCTACATAATTCTATGAGAGGCAAGATTTGCACTGATGGTGGTTGGACAGGATATTATGTAGGCTTCTAGTACTATGGTCATCCACTAGGAAAATAATTATTGAATTTTTGATATAATTCAGGTATAAAAAATAAGATAAGTAAACAGCTACACTCTTAATTTACTGATAAGAGACATCTGCTATAATAATGTCTGTAAGTATAATATCATGTATGCACCTTGTACAATACCAAAACAGTATGAAAACAGTTTGCAGTGTATTAATTTATCGAATCTGTCTTGTTAAGGGTGTCTTAAAACTGTCTAATTGATATTTGTACTTCAATAAAATAGAAAATAAATTTTAAAAAAAAGTCAGCAGTGAGGTAGATTCGATTCTGTGAAGTGGTGATCGCCTTGGAGATGTTTTGTGCCTGGATATTTCAGAGCTTGATGTAGCCAGGATTCTTTCTCAGTGCTTCTCCAAGCATCTTTGCAGCCTCTGCCTCTGCCTGCACAATCTTCTGCCACTGTTCCTGCTTCACTTTTTCTACCAAGAACTGGGCCCACTGGACCTCCTGCTGGGCCACTTGTTTGGCTTCCACTTCAGCGTGTACTCCCTGCTGGAGCTCAGCTCCGTGATGGTGACATCATCCGGGATGAGACTGGAGTCCTTGGCTTTCTCTGTTGGCTCACGGCAAATCAGCAGGGACACCTAGGCCTGCTGGGTAATCAGCTACAAGGCATTGAACTTGGACATCATGCTCTTGAGCACTTTGTTGACAATGGATGGCAATACTCGCTCCTTGTAGTCAAGGTCTAGGCGCTGGTACATGCTGGAGAACTGCTGGGCATTGGGCCAAGACAGCACATGCAGGGAGATGTTCACCATCTGTGGGTCTTTGGAGCCTATGGGGGTGGAGATTTTTCGGAGTCTGGCCTGAATGTCATAGATAGTGGGGTACCAGAACCAGGGTATCCTGACATGCAGGCTCTCAAGCTAGGATGGTGTACTGCTGCAGGCCACCAATCCAGTTAAATAAAATAGCCCAATGGTTGCCTTTAAGGTTAACACGGACTCTCAGTCGTCATAGGTCACCACGCAGGCCCCCAGCAGGAGCTTTAGAGCAGTGCCCATGCCCTGAGTCCCAGCAGGCAGGCGTCCCACTAGGTCTTTCACGTTATGGATCACGTCTGAACCATCAGGGTGGCAGCACTAGAGGGGAGGAAGGGGAGCCCACCAGCTTGTGTCCCACTCCAGTGTAGAGAGTTCACAGCTGCACAGGAGGGTTCAGGCCTCAGCACTCCTGGGAGAAAAAAGAAAGCTCACCTCTTTCAAAGTTGTTACTAGGTAAGATTTCACTCAATGAAATACAGAAAGGTTGTCTTTGCTGTTTCTCAGTATGTATGCATGCCTTGGTTTAAAAAACAAGGAACTGTTTTGTAAGTACTTTTGAAAGATGGACTTTCAAACAGAAACTTTAGGGCCAGCCAGATAGCTAAGCAGATTAAAGCACCTGCTTAGACATAGGGACCATGGTGTGCTATGCCAGCCCCACCCCTGGGGGGCAATGAGATGGCAACAGAAACTGGGCATGGTGGAGTGCACCTGCAATCCCAACACTTGGGAGGCTGAAAACAGGAGAATCACTACAAGTCTGATCAGTAGTATCAGAGGTAGTGAGATACTAGGTAGTGAGACCTGGTAGACCCTATACTAAATACATTTTAAAAAACACAGAAACTTCATAAGAACTGAAAAAATAAGTGGTCTATTGTAAATAAATTGTGTAAAATGTATTGTCAACGTATTTTTCAAAAGGAACAAAAAAGAACAGTGATTCTTGAAGTAAGTGAACCATCTCAAAAAGACAAAGGTACTGGCTGTAATGGTGTAAACACGCCCTCCAAAACCACATGTTAGGAACTAAATACCCAGGGCAACAGTACTGAGGTAGAACTTTTAAGAGCTGATTAAGTCATAGGGCAGCGTGCTCATGGTATAGATAATGACAATATTCTGAAAGTGAAGTAGTTATGCCAGAAGCACATTCCTGAAAAAAGAATGAATCCAGGCTCCTTTGCTATCTCTGTCACCCTGTCTTGCCTCCTGCCTGCTGAGTGGGACAACACAGCAAGTAGATCCTCACTAAATACAGCCCCATCAGTCCTGGAATTCCCAGCCTCCAGAAATGTGATTCAGGTTATCTGTTACAGCAATACAAAACAGGCTAAGACACTTACCATCTTCCCAAACCTCTCTCACTTCCCCTGTAATTAAAGATACTTTCACCATCAGAATGATTGGGGAGACTACAAGATTTCAAAGCAGTAACATCTGGCTCCTCATGAGGGTTTTCTTTTCTTTTCTTTTTTTTAAGAGAATAGTAAAATGTAACACTGGAAACAATAGAGAACTTGAATTGCAGGAATTCAACAATGGTTGAATTGCATATTTTTGTCTTCAAATTAGTTATTCAGATTATCAAACAGACCTATATAATCAATTCTTTTCCCATGCTTGGGAAATTTTCTGCTACTACTTCTACAGATAATCTTTTTATATCATTTGTGTTGACTCCTGCTGTTTTGTTGATATCTATCAGTTTTATATTGTTTTTCTTTGCATTATCTTTCAGCTGTTGAATTATTATTTCCTGATTACTTAATATTTTTAAGAACTCTTTCCGCATGCTATTGCTAGCTGTAATGCTATCTTCAAGGTCTGAAAGCCTACCTTCAGTTTTGTTCAATTGGTTTTTTCACCTTTTGATGGAATTCTTAATTTTCGGATATCTATTTGAATCTGTTTCATGCATCCTAATTCTTTCCTAGATTGTTCATTCAATGTTTCCATCATTTTTCTATGTTCCTCTATTTTTTATCTATGTCTTTAGATACACTGAGTAATTCTTTCATAATTATTGTCAGTTCTTTTTCACTTGAGAGGTTATTTGTGATTTGATTTCTTCTATAGCCTGAGTTTTTCCTTTACTTCAATTGCTATCATTTCAAGTATTGCATATTCTTCAGGGACTTAAAGTTGAACATATCAATACTTGATGGAAAATAACTGTTCCATGTTATGCCCAAGATGTATGATATTCAGACAGGGTAGTTAGGTTAAAACCAACTGCATATGTTGTAGGATAATAATAATAAGCTTCTCTTCTGGATGGCTAACAACCTAAGTTTGCAGACCAAAAATCAGAGAAAAAGAAGGGCTGCAAGGACAGACAACATTTTGGCCCTAACCTTTCAAGGTCAGTGAGGACTCAGGACATAGGAGAACCTATACTGTAATATCATGTAACTCAGTTGTGTCCCAAATTTTCTGATCAAGGAGATTATGGGTCCACAGAGGAATGTGAGCAATGATGTAGAGTGTGCCTAAGGAGAGTCACATGGAGATAAAACATTTTGCAGAGAGCAAATTGGCCTGACTCATCCACATGGCTGACACTCACAAAAGATCTACAAACTGTGATACTGGGTTTCAGGTTAAATCCTGAGGGATTTGACTGACCTTATTAGATACAAAAGTTACATTTCTTATTATATAGGTCCTGCTTTATCTTGGTTTTAACCATTCATCAGAAAAGTATAAAAAGTAAAGCCACATTAATATGCTGAGCTATAAAAAGCTCCAGTCAACAACTTTGGACATTGCCAGTTTTACGGAAGACCCACTACACTTATGGACCACTGGACTATATTGGGAGATTCTGCTGAATTCAAGTACCTACAATATTTAAATGACAATGGAATGCCCATCTCTGACAAAACTAACCAAAAAAGTGGGATAGAAATGAATGGCCCTTTTTTATCTGTATACTCAAAATAGTTAGGATAGATATACAGCTCCATTCTCTTAATTCAATGAATAAGGAGGTTTGTTATAAGAGTGATTGAGACAGAATATCATGTCTGCATCGTGTACAATGAATAACCACTATGACAACAACATGCAATGTATTAATTCTTGAAAATGTGCCAGTAATTGGTTGTGAAACTGTCTCATTAATATTTGTTTCTCAATAAAATTATTTTTAAAAACAAATATTTCAGGTGTATGACTTTTAAGTTCTTCTATGCCTTTGTCTCTAGACTTGTTCTGGGTTGGCTGGAGGTCTGAGATTTCCCTTTGCTCCTTTGTTACGACATTTTCAAAGTTCCCAAAGTCCACCAAAGCTCAGCTCAGCTCCAAGGCTCCTGAAGCTGCCCACGGGTCAGTGTGGCTTCCAAAATGGTGTGTGTGGGTTGGAGGGAGATGCTCAGCAACATCCACACAGTGGTGTCAGGGCATGGCTCACCAAGCCTCTTGAAGCTCTCTGGGGCTCAGTCTGGCTCCTGTCCTGGTAGGAGGAGCTGCTTTCTATGCAATTTTTATTCCTTGCATAGAGGAGTATTTCTGATTGGTTTTCAGGGATCTGGAGCTACAGTTCATCCTGTGGTTCGTCATCCTCTCTCAAAGGCTGTAACTTCTAGCCCCAAATTAAACACTTAGCCAGTTCCAGAGATTTTCATCTTAGAGGGCAGCTGCTCCCCAAATCCAGCTGTTTTCCTCCTTCTAGTGGAGTCACCTGGGTATGTGTCTGAACTCTGCCAGGCTGGCACACACCTGACTTTCATGGAGATTTTTTCAACAGTCTGTATCATGGGTCTTCAGAAGAGATTACCTCCAACATCTTTAAAAAATACTGTGAGATCACTATTGATTCTTCAGACTGTGTTCTGAGGCTTTCAAAGATAGTTTATTCAAAACTGTTTACCAGTAGTATACTCAGGTGACTGAATATTCTTTCATTATCCAGTAGAATCTCTGTGCTGATGAAAATGTTTCTTGTCACCCTTTCAAGTACAGCAGCTACTGGCCCCACATGGCTGTTGAGTAATACTACCCCCTTCGATGACTAGCAGCTCCCATGTTGGGAAGAACTGCTTGTACATTTGTCAGGACTGTCCTTCTGGTGAACTCACTTGTGAGACCCCTCCAAATAATGAACAGATTGCATACTTTGGGCGTAACTGACTAATGCCAAAAGTATTATGCTTAATTTCTCTGTTTTTTGGGTTTTGCCTTTTGCACTGTTTTTGCAGTACTGGGAATGGAATTCAGGAACTTGTACGTGCTAGGAAAGTACTGTACCAGTGAGCTACATTCCTCTATCCCAGTTCCATTGTTTCTTACCATTAGATATCTTCATACAGTATTCCTTTGGTTGTTTGAATATTCTCAGGTTTTGGTGATTTTGGATGCTGCACAAGACAGAGTTTGCTTTGGGTTGGAAAGGATGAACTTGTTTATTTCCAAGCCACATTCCAGCCTTCAGGATACTACTTTCAAGTTGCAAAGCTAAATTCACATGTGTTATTATGAAAGTGATATAATTACTGACTCAAACAAGCAGGGAAAAAATGGACATGTTATACTAGAGAACAAGGATTTTTGTAAGAAAGTACTTCTAAAAGCAGAAGGAAAACCAAAGCAATGGAAAGTTAGGCTGTACAACTGCTGAACAGACTGCCTTTTCAGAAATGGGCTCTGTGACCACATGGGGCCTCAGCTGCAACAAGGGTGCAGTGTGCTGGCTCATAAAAGGACAGATGTGCGCCTTATACATCCTCACTGTGAGCCAGCTGAGGCCACATGGCACCAGTTAGGGGAAACCACAGGCCAGCTTCTATTGCTTAACATCTATAAAAGTCACATGAACATTTAGTAGAGTAGGTTCTACTTTCTTTCCCTGTCCTGCTCCCCTATTTTATCCAGTATCTTACAGTGGAAGACACTGATATGTTTTTCCCAGAGCCCTTTCAGAGTCAAGGACATCTCCCCAGTGACATTAAAACATCTGGTGAAGAGTGCCTCTGTGTACAGCTTCTTGAAGCTACAGATATCTTGCTGGTCCATGGACTACAGAAGAGGTGTTGTGTTGGGGAAGAACTTGACCTAGATACTGAGAAAGACATTCTCAGTATCTATATCATTCACCAAGACCAGAAGATATGCCAGTGTGCTGTCTTCCAGAAGGGACATTTCAAGCAGTTGGTTGTCTGAAAGATATTTCTTAATTATCAGTGGGTGTGAAGACTTCATTAAACTATTTCATGAACAATGGCTTATGATCCAAAATTTGCATTGGCCCTCCATAGGAGAGACAGCCTGGCATTGTTCATATTCTGCTCTTTGAATGCATGAGGGGCCTGGGAATGGTACACTAATAGTTCTTAGTCTTAGGTTTGTGCTTGCATTCCCACACAGCAAAAGTGTCCATCTACCCTTCATGGGCTTGTGCCCTGCCAGTACCTTTTCTTCCTGTGTGATATAAGTTCTGTTCAGCATCTTCTTCCAGAACAGCCCTGTTTCATCACAGTTGAACACTTTTTGAACAATGTATCCTTCTGCCTTCATGAATTCCAAAAATTCTTTCTTATAGGCTTCTGCAGGTGCCTTGGTGGAACTGAAGCCTCACCATGTCTTATCACACTGTGGAAGCCACTTCTCTTGTGGAATTTATCAAACTGTCTTATGCTAGCTTTACATTCATCACTTTTTGCACTCACTTGGCCAGCTCTTCCTATGACCTGAAGCTTTCCTCATCTGGCATTCCACATTCCTGGTGTCTCCAACTTCCTGGAGTCACCATGGTACTTTTGACCTTACCTCCAAAATTTTACACACTGCCCTCTTGCAAGGATTCTTTCCTAGCCTCTCAGACCTTTCTTTGAAATGTGGGTGAAAGCTTTCCAGACCTGACAACTCTAGGATCATAGTGTGCAACTGTGACTGCATAGAAAATGAAAAAAAATTACTCAGAGACAAGATTTAGTTCAAACACCAAGAACACAGAGGGACTGCTTATTGGGTATTAGAGAGCCTTAGGGAAATAGCCCTGAGATAAGACCCCTGTGGTTATTTATTTGTAACTCAAGGACATGAGAACAAAGACACAAGGGGAGAAAAGCATTTTTTGACATAATATATAGGAGTTTTGGGGATGGGGCTGACATAGGATGTTTGTCATGTGATGTATGTTGATCTAATTTAAATAATCTTATGGGAAAAGAAAACACATTAGCCAAATCAAACATCTTTGACAGTAACTCGCTTATGCTTCTACTGTCTGTTGTCCTGTTGATTCTACTCTAAACTTGAACCATACATTTTTAGGAGCACAGGAACTCTTACACCCAAAGTCCCTTCCTTAGCACACTCAGGTTCAATCCTTTCTTTGGCCAACATCTCCCTAAAAGTCCCCTTTTTTCTGCTTTGTAATTTAGACTGGGGAGAGGGAAGAGAGTAGAGGCTAGAGGGACACTGGGCTTGATGTGGGTAGGTCATTACAGTTTCCACAGGAATTAATCCATTGTAACAGCATGCAGAGTTCTCTTAGGACTACAAGAAGAACAGAAAAAAAAGATCATTTTAATAACTATAACTAAATATGATAGTCAAGACCAAAAATCCAATGTTTAGGATTGAATTGGAGGCACCATCACTGAGATGATCCAAAGTGATCCTGCCAGACTCCATGTAAAGTTTATGAAGTTGAGCCTGAAGCCAGTCTTGGAGATTAGTAATATATCCTTCCAGATTTGTATGGAAGGTTCTATAGACAATATGTGGCTTGTCCAGTCTCTCAGGCATTTCTTTGAACTCTTGAGTGAAAGCCTCCCTGACAAAACAACTCTAGCATAAAACCAGCATCACCTGGACAAGGCCACAAGTCTGTTTTCAAAGGAAGTGGTAGCTATGCCCCCTTGTGGCCTGGATGCAGTGGCTTCTGAGTAGAGCAGAGTGAAACGAACCTTAGAAAAACAATTCCCTTGGAGCCTCTTTTCAAGTGGAGGTCCCACAGTCTCTGCTTAAATAAAAGATTTATAGTTTTGCACCCTTGAACCTGTGATGTGTGGGTCTTGATGATTACTTAGATGCCTTCAAAGAATCTTCTTGTCCATATAGGGTACTTGATTTCTTTTTGGTGGTGTTAATCTTTTTAGCAACTATACTTCCTTTGACTCCAGTTTTAAATATGGTTCTGATTGGAGCAAAATTTAAAGTTTTGAAATTGTTCTTCTCTTCTTTATGCTCCCAATTCTTGCTATGAATCTAGCTGAGAGCAGCAAGCTGCATCCATGCCACAGGGCTTCCTTTAAATATCCTGTTCTAGATCAATTAGTTCACTGGCCTGAATCTCAAATCTCCCAGAAAGTTTTGGGACATGAATGAAATGTAAGCATTTTTTTATTAGTATGTGACACACATGGACTTTAGTTCTATTGCCAATGGAGGATGACAATATTCTTGCCAATAAGGATGTTCCAACTCAGACTTTCTAAGCCTGAACTTCACTGTTAATATTCGTATCAGCATTTTGGTTTTCTGAGCTCTGGCCAAACTCACTCATCAAGCTCTGCTTATAACATTCTAAGTCTTTTTCAGTCTGAATCTCCAAGATTTTCTAAAATTCCACAAACAAAAGGGTTCTAAGCCACATGGTCAATACAATCACAGTGATGCCCCCATTTCTCTGGTGCATATTTCTGTATTAATCAGCTCCTATTCCTGGGATACAATACCCAAAACTCACAACTTAAAGGAAAGATTTATTCTGGCTCACAGTTTCAGATGATTCAGTTCATGGCCAGTGGGCTTCAAAACAGGAACAAGCAGTATGGTTAGAAATAGTTCCTGGTACTCATGGAGGAACCCAGTGCCTAGCAATAAAGCTGAAGGTGTCAGAATATAGAGTACAATAGTGTAGTAACAAGTGTTCCATGGCAAGTGTCAGTTAGAAAAGCTGCCCATAGCAGCAGAATGAGTAGAGAGGCTAACATGTCCTGATCAGAATTAAAGAACTGGTCTTCATAATTTAAGATATTTGTTCCTGAGGTACAGTTCTGAATGTGCCTTACAGCCCTGAGCTTCTTTTTTCTCATGTCTTATTCTTGTTCTCAAGCTATTTCACTTTCTTTTCTGTTACTAGCCTGATGGCTTTTCCTTATTGCAACATAGAATTCTAAGGAAGACCACAAGGATCAGTAATACTGTAAAATCCTTCTAAGTGAAAGGGCATTATGGAGTGTAGACTTTATCCAAAAGTCAAGCACAGGGGAAACCAAGCAGGGATACTACAAGGGGTTGAGCAGAAAATAATGTGACCAGATTTTCAGTTAGCAATCACTCTGGGTAGTGGAGGAGAATAGACTGAATAAGAGCAAGAAGGGGGTAGTGAGAAACATTAGGAAGCTAAGAAAACAGAATATGAAAGCAAAGTGGGCTACTTAGTCCCTCCAGGTTGCAAACAGGCAGAGATGGCAAAACAATTAGAGAGACGGAGGTTCAGCAGAACTATTGATGAATATCACACAACTGAAACATTTAAGAATACTGACCCTAACATCATGAAAGTGTCAACCTCATCAGATCAATCATGCCTATGCTTCATGATCTTCTGCTGAATAAATGTCCCTGAGCTAGTTCTCATTTGTTCCTGGCTTCCAGCCACAACAGATGTCCTGTAACAACTCCATCTGACCATGAAAAAGGGAACTGTCACTCCTCTAGGTAGAGCTAATGAAACTCACCTTTAGGCTAGAACACAATGCTGTTAGAACTGGTATCAACTCTATACAGGCTGCAAATTATTCTAGTCAACAGAATGTCCAGGTCCAATTCCTCCTCAAGCCTACTGGAATTCCTGCTCTATTATAAGCGTAGAGCATCTTTCACTTTTTTCCCTCTTATTCTCCCCATTTCTGCTTTCAAAGTTAAAACTGGATATCCTCCAAAGCTACTACTTGCCTTGGAGCACTCTCAGCTCAGGGATCTCCAAGTTAGGAGGCAGGGTTGGTGGTTTTTCCATAAGTTTAAATTCTCTTACAAACCTGCAGTTACACATCTCAGACCTTTTTAATATGCTTTTTCAAACTATTCCCAACATTGTTCTTGTTCTCCAGTCTTTGCCATGAGGCTTAGAATGTACTTCCCTGCTTATTCCAGTGGCTTCAAACATTAGAAACACCCTCATTTCAAGTGGCTTCCTCTAGACTACATCATCATCAAACCTTAGGCCTTATTGCCATCTCAAAGCTGCCATTTCTATCACCAATTTAAAGGCCTACTGTATCTGCTGAAGTGACACATTTGAAATTGTTTTATTGACTGTGTCAGTGTCGCTAAGCTGCCTCTTCCAGCTCCTTTCCATACATTAACCCCATTTATTTCAGGTCCTTTATTATATAGTATATAGTGTATAGTGTGTAGTACATAACATATACTACATTTTATATCTGCCATTTTAACTCCCATTACCTTTATGTCCTTTCTTTACAACTGTGCAAAACATTTCTCACCCTGGGTAAACTCTACTTTTTCCTTTACTAGGTCTGTACCTAATGAAGGTCCAGTGGAGAAAGAGAGGCCACAAATGTACCAAGCAACTGAGCAGATGAGCATTACTATAAGTTCATAGATGTCACTGTCAACTAAATATGCAAACATACTCAGAAACATTTCTACATTTCTCTAATTAGTGTCTCCTTTTCTTTGCTTATTCTAGACGTTTTCCATTTTTCTCAGACCTGAGATCTCCTCCATCCCCTCAGTCTCACAGTCCCCTCCAGCATCAGCCCCTTGCTGCTAAATTTCCACTAGTGTTAAAACATACACTAATACCTTGCATCTAAAAATTTAAAAAAAGAAAAAAATTAGAACTTACTAACCTCCTAGACAGTCTTCTTGAGCTTCAGTACTTAGTCAATTCTTCATCATTGCTACAGGTTGGATGTGTTTTATCCTCCAAGGTTCATGTGTTAGAGGTTGGCCTCTAGGAAGCAATGTTGAAAAGTGGTGTGGAGGCTGGGGAGATGGCGCAGTGGAATAAGCACTTCTCTGGCAAGCGCAAGGGCCTGAGTTCAATCCCCAGTTCCACAAAAAAAAAAAAAAAAAAAAAAAAAAAAAAAAAAAAAAAAAAAAAAAAAAAAAAAAAAAA